>PVKP010020052.1:0-41367 GCA_004027715.1 Plecturocebus donacophilus | reverse complement strand
AAAAAAAAAAAAAAAAAAAAAAAAATGTTGTAAAAAAAAGCATTTGATAAGCTTCGTGTAGTTTAACATCAGCATACCATAGAAAATAAATGTTTAAAAATGAAAACAGGCCAGGTATGGTGGCTCAAGTCTGTAATCCTAGCGCTCTGGGAGGCCAAGGCAGGCAGATCCCCTGAGGTCAGGAGTTGAAGATCTGCCTTGCCAACATGGTGAAACCTCGTCTTTACTAAACACGAAAAGTAGCTGGGCATGGTGGTAGGCACCTGTAATTCCAGCTACTTGGGAGGCTGAGGCAGAGAATTACTTGAATCCAGGAGGCAGAGGTTGCAGTGAGCCAAGATCACACCATTGCACTCCAGCCTGGGGGACAGATCAAGACTCTGTCTCAAAAACACAAACAAAAAAAAAAAACACCCTACTTTAAAAATAAACTAATATCCACCAGTGTATACATACTGCTTTTTGTTTTGGGAGAGTAAAAAGCAGAATATTTGGTACACTGATTAAATAAATCATATTTAATGTGAGTGAAACATTTTCACATCTTTTTTCTTTTGAGGTGGAGTCTCGCCCAGGCTAGAGAGCAGTGATGCGATCTTGGCTCACTGCAACCTCCGCCTCCAGGATTCAAGCTATTCTCATGTCTCAGCCTCCTGAATAGCTGGGATTACAGGCGCCCAGCACCACTCCCTGCTAATTTTTGGTATTTTTAGCAGAGATGGGGTTTCACCATTTTGGCCAGGCTGGTCTCGAACTCCTGACCTCAGGTGATCTGTCCACCTTGGCCTCCCGAAGTGTTGGGATTACAGGTGTGAACCACCGTGCCCAGTCACTTTTTTACATCTTAAAAATACTGCTTTGTACTATGAATAATAATTGTGAAATATTTATCCTCAAGAGGATATGTATTTAAATCCGACATATATGGCAACTCATTTCTCTGGTTCCTCCAAATTCAGGCCTCATTAAGGCTCAAATATGGAGTGAGAAGGACTCAACAACAGAAGATGCCAAATAAAAAGGGTGAGATAGGATGGTCAGATCTAAGGCTCAGGGATTGCCTGGGGGACCCCACTGTAATGATCTCAGCTATAAAGCTCACTGGGTAGAAATAGTCTCTGGAATTGTAGTGGATGTGCCAAAATAACTGAGCAAAAATGACATGTATCTAGGGATTATTAAGGGGAATGTTTACAAGCACATAAAAGTTTGTTCCAAATCTTATTACAGTAGCAATATTCTTATCTGTAATGACAGTTTCTTCAAGCAAAAGATGCCACAGAGAGACAGTCAAGTGCCTGATATGTTGTAGGCAGTTAATTTCAAAATTAACAAACTTACAATAATTTTATAACTTAATTGAATTCTGTTTCATGTGTAAATTTCACTAAAAGGCAATATCTAATAGCGATTTCTCTCAGTTTTTCTGGAATCTTTCTGCTGCTTGATTCCAAATCAACCTTACTTGAATCCCAGTCGTTTATAAAGCCCCAGATTTAAGAACAGAAAAACAGCAGAAATGAAACCAAGTTACCACAAACAATCCATGTCTACTATATTTGGTTTCCCACATGAACCAAAACCCACACAAGCTAAACAACAGTGGG
Organism: Plecturocebus donacophilus; assembly: GCA_004027715.1. Classification (NCBI taxonomy): domain Eukaryota; kingdom Metazoa; phylum Chordata; class Mammalia; order Primates; family Pitheciidae; genus Plecturocebus; species Plecturocebus donacophilus. The sequence continues at coordinate 39,760 of PVKP010020052.1, read as the reverse complement.
TTTAAAACTCAACCTAAATTCAGCAATAGCAGTCACAGCCATATGCAAAAATTAGCAAAGTCACAATGTAGAAACCTTTAGTCTGTTATTGCAGAAAAAATACTAAAATTTTTATTTTGGCATTTTTTAGAAAGGATAAATACATTAAATATGATAAAGTATACCCACTTAAATATAATAAATATAAATTTTATTGTGATTCTTAAATATTTACTATATTTAGACAAGACTTTCAGTAAAATGTACTTATAGCTACCATGTATGGATTAAAACAGCACTGAGGGAAATAGTATTTTTTATGAATGATGACGATTGCAGCTCCAACGGTGTAAAATAATTTCTACTGGGTACACAGCTGATGGCCTAAATCAAGCTCATATATGTTTGATTTTAACATTTTAATTCTGCCACTGTTGACAATGTTGGCATACTGTTCAGTCTTAGTTTCAGTTTTGGTGGTTGAGAATAAATCACAAGTACTATTGAGGCAGGATGAGTAGTCAAGAAAGTGACCATGTCCTTGGGATACAGCAGCCGTGGTGACTGCATGCGGCATATTGTCAATACAATAAGCCCCAGTGTTTGCATTGTATTCCAGCTCATTCAAGCAAAGCTACCTGCAATAGAATAATTTTCCTGTAGAGAGCATGCACGTTTTAATTTTACCTGTCCTCAAACTGACCTCTTACTCATGATCATAGTAAAAAAACCACACACCTGTGGGTAGAGATTTAGAATTTCAGTGAGACATGTGACATATGAAGAAGCGTGGACAGCCACTGTGTATGTGCACCAAGAGGAACACCCAGAACATGCTTACTAGTAACACCTCTCCCCACCGCCTTAAAAATAATTGTAGAGTCTCCCTAGTTCCTTTCTTTCCTGTCTCGTTCTTACAAGCAGCCTGCCTTGAATCCCTTTTCTCTCAGGGTGTACTGGCTATTCTGCACTTACATTTTTTTTTTTTTTTTTAATTCAGAATCGTGCTCTGTCACCCAGGCTGGAGTGCCATGGTGTGATCTCCGCTTACTACAACCTCCACCTCCCGGGTTCAAGCAATTCTCCTGCCTCAGCCTCCTGAGTAGCTGGGACGGCAGGCATGCACCTCAAGCCTGGCTAATTCGTTTTTATTTTTAGTAGAGACAGGCTTTCACCATGTTAGCCAGGCTGGTCTCAAACTCCTGACCTCAGGCAATCCGCCCACCTTAGCCTCCCAAAAAGCTGGGATTTCAGGCGTGAGCCACCACACCCGGCCTGCACCTAACTTTTTAAGTCTTTCTCTTTTGCGGTAAATTACCCTATGCTGCATTTCCTTTGTTGTGTGTCTCATGTTTAAGTTTTTTTTTTTTTAACTTAGAAGACAAAAACTGAAGTCTCACAACAGCCATGAACACTATCGGGCTTTGTTTCGTATTTTTTATTATCAACATTTTACTATCTGATATGTCAATATTCACATTCAAACAGCCAACTTATATTGAAATCTACTCTAGAACACTGCTAACTTGAAAATTTAAATGATCACAAAATGATGTGTCATAAAAGCATGTATATTTTACAAGTTTCAGCTTTATCACACTTTCTATTCAATTTTTTAAAAATTTCTGACACAGTCAAATGCATTTATCAAATTTAATATTTTATTTAATGATTTGGATTCAATTCCAAAATAATTTACATTCAAATTATTGTTATATGTACTTTTGACATAACTGGATTTGAAAGCTAAGAAAAAACTAAAGTGGGCCGGTTGCGGTGGCTCACGCCTGTAATCCCAGCACACTGGGAGGCCAAAGCGGGCAGATTCCCTGAGGTCGGGAGTTTGAGACCAGCCTGACAAACAAAGGAAACCCCATCTCTACTAAAAATCCAGAATTAGCCGGGCATGGAGGTGCATGCCTGTAATCTCAGCTACTCAGGAGGCTGAGGCAGGAGAATTGCCTAAATCCGGGAGACAGTGGTTGCGGTAAGCCAAGATCTGCACTGCACTCCAGCCTGGGCAACAAAATCAAAACTCCATCTCAAAAAAAGAAAAGAAAAGAACTTAAGTATGATTTTAAAGGTTCAAGGCACAAACGCTCTGTAGTAAAATAAATCCTTATGTTTTTATCAATAATATTTTAATAGTTTTACGTCTGAGCACTTATGCATCAAGAACAGAACTTTGGATGATGTTAGGGAATATTTAAATGGATAAAGTAGAAAGTGATCATTGGAGTCTAATAAGTGATGGATACAGCAACATAATACTTTACAAAACCATTCACGGTGTGTTTGACAAACGAAGGTTACATAGGGGCTGTATGATTAATGTAAAGTGTTCTCTCTCTAACTTTAGTGTTCATTCTCAACCTTACAAATATCACATACTCACATACACAGAATAAGAAAAATTAAGGTGGGTGTTGAACAGAACACGTGGTGGACACAGGGAGGGGAGCATCACACACTGCAGTCAGTTGGGACTAGGGGAGGGACAGCAGGGGTGTGGGGAGGGTGGGGAGGGATAACGTGAGGAGAAATACCAGATACAGATGACTGGTGGCGGCGGGGGGAGGAAGGTGGTTACCTTGCCATGTGTGTGCCTATGCAACAATCCTGCATGATCTCCACATGTACCCCAGAATCTAAAGTATAATGACAAAATAAATAAATAAAACAAAATCTGAAAAAAAAGAAAAATTAACTATTTTTCCTGGAAGGCAGTGTTTCTTCTTGTCCTGTATCTTTTTCACATTGCTATGGTGATGCTGTTGCAGTGCACTCTCTTTCACCAGAAGATTACCTGCGTGAATTTAGATTGTCACAGGAGAGGACCAGCCCAGCACAGCCCCTTGAACTGTCCCTTTGCTTTTCAGGCAGTTAAAATGCCTTCAAAGAGTGAAAATACAGTGACTGCTGATTATGCAGAAAGTTTTACATAAAAAAGTTTGTCAAATGTTTGAAAATTACATTGCATGGTTAGGGCTGAGCACGGTGGCTCACCACTTGTAATCCCAGCACTTTGGGAGGCAGAGGCGGGCGGATCATGAGGTCAGGAGTTCGAGAACAGCCTGGCCAAAATAGTGAAATCCCATCTCTTAAAAAACAAAAAAGACAGACAAGAAAATTAAATTGCATGGTCTACAACTTTTAAAATATAAAATATGGCCTGGTGCAGTGGCTCAGGCCTGTAATCCCAGCACTTTGGGAGGCTGAGGCAGGTGGATCACCTGAGGTCGGGAGTTCAAGACCAGCCTGGCCAACATGGAGAAACCCCATCTCTACTAAAAATACAAAAAATTAGCCAGGGGTGGTGGCACATGCCTCTAATCCCAGCTACTCGGGAGAATGAGGCAGGAGAATCGCTTCAGCCTGGGAGGCAGAGGCTGCATCGAGTGGAGATTGTACCATTGCACTCCAGCCTGGGCAACAGAGCGAGACTCCATCTCAAAAAAATAAAATACAACAAAAAAATATTGCTTCAAGGTTTTTCAATTGTTAAATAATCAGGTATGCTTTTCATGATAACTTCAATTTTAAAAGGGTAACCAGTTGGTATTTCTGTAGTGGATACTGTAAACCTGGGTAACCAGAATCGTGCAGACATGCTGATTTAATCAGAGTGAATTCAGCCTTCTTGGTAGAGTAGTGGTATCTCAGGGGCTGATCATTCACTTCAACTTAGTAAATGTTGCTCCATAATGCCAGTGAGTCCTTTCACTGGCATTTTTCCCTTTTTTCTCCCATTGATGTGGACATGTTATGAGCTCCTCTGTTTATCTTAAGCTATCCCAGATGAGAGGTGATTATTTCTTGCCTGAATGAGATCCCCTTTTTTTCCTCTTCTTTGGGATCCTCCTGTCCTCCCTATAGAAAGCAACATGTGGGAGGCAGGAATTATGACAATATACAAATATATGTCCTGCCATGTGACCACCACAAGCAGCTTACAACATGAGCCACCTAGAAGGTCAGGCCAGCTGGGGTGTTTTCTTATGTGTCTTTTTCTCTTAAAAAGCACCTCTAATTAAGTTTAGCCCAATCAGGATAATCGCCCTTTTGATAAAAACAAAGTCAACTCATTAATAACCTAGTTTCATGAGTAATTTCCCACTGCAGTCACACTTTTTTTTACACTAAAGAGAAAAAGATTACACAGCAAGTTTTCAACAGCTGGGAATCATCTTAGAATTTTGCCTACCCACCAGAATAGGCTTTTCAAGTAGTCTTTCAGTTGCTTTTGTTATCTAAGTAAACAAAGATATATGTAATAATTAATTACTTTCCAATTTCATTCATTACAAATATTAACATCTTTTTTCTGGCTTAATTTCTTCTTTATGTACCATTTTAGGGATTCACACACAAATACATAACAATAAAAATGTATCCAAACATTCAATTTTTGTTAATTTGTATTACACATAAATGTTAAAAATAATTATTTCTAGGGCAGGGCACGGTGGCTCACACCTGTAATTCCAGCACTTTGGGAGGCCAAGGTAGGTGGATCATGCGGTCAGGAGTTCGAGACCAGCCTGGCCAATATGGTAAAACATTGTCTCTACTAAAAATACAAAAAAAAAAAAAAATTAGCTGGGCGTGGTGGCAGATGCCTGTAGCCCCAGCTACTCTGGAGGCTGAGGCAGGAGAATCGCTTGAACCTGGGAGGGAGGTGGAGTTTGCACTGAGCCAAGATTGTGCCACTGACTCCAGTCTGGGTGGCAGAGCAAGACTTCGACTCAAAAAAAAAAAATTATTTCTTTTCTGTTTGAAGGGTTTTTATTGTACCAAAGAGTTATCTCTGGAGACAATGTTGCCTGTGTTTTAATATTGGCTCTGTTATTGTAAGCAAGTCATTTTTCTCATGGCTCTGTTTCTTTGTCTTTAAAATGAGGATGATTATACTTTGTTATTAAGTTACTGTGAGAATTAAATTCATTAACACAGATGTAGCATTGTTAGGGCTGAGTACAAATTAGCTATTAATAAGATATGTATATGCTGAATTACCTTGATACATGATTTAACACAAATGAGTTTTTGATTGAAGGGTACAAAGTTTCAAATATACAAAGTAAGTAGGTTTCCAGATGTATTTCACAGCAGTGTGACTACAGTAAACTATAATGTAATTGTATATTTCAAAATGACTGTTTCAAGTGTCTTACCACAAAGAATGATAGGTGAGTTGATTTGTTATTTAACTTAATCATTCCATATTACATACATATATTGAAACATCACGTTTTACCCCATAGATTCATTCAACTTTGATTTGCCAATCAAAAATACTATTCATACATTAAAGAGAAAAAAATAAACTTTCAGAAATTTGAGGCCAGGCATGGTGGCTCACGCCTGTAATCCCAGCACTTTGGGAGGCCGAGGCAAGTGGATCACGAGGTCAGGAGTTTGAGACCAGCCTGACCAACATGGTGAAACCTCATCTCTACTAAAAATACAAAAATTAGCTGGGTGTGGTGGCACACGCCTGTAATCACAGCTACTCAGGAGGCTGAAACAGGAGAATTGCCTGAACATGGAAGGCAGAGGTTGCAGTGAGCCAAGATCATGCCACTGCACTCCAGCCTGGGCAACAGAGTGAGACTTTGCCTCAAAAAAAAAATAAAAAGAAAGAAAAAAGAAAAAGAAATTTGACCAGAGAAAAAAGAAAAAAGTGTTTATTTAAAAATTTTAGAAAACATATACATATCTTTTTCATATATTTCACATGCCTTGCTCATTCAATGACGTAACTTTTTGAGAGGGAATCTCCCTCTGTCACCCAGACTGGAGTGCAGTGGCATGATCGCCTCTTACTGCAACCTCTGCTTCAAGGGTTCAAGCGATTCTCCTGCCTCAGCCCTCCGAGTAGCTGGGATTACATGTGCCCACTGTCATGCCCAGGTCATTTTTTTAATTTTAGTAAACGGGGTTTCACCACGTTGGCCAGGCTGCAATCGAACTCCTGACTTCAGGTGATCCACCCACCTCCACCTCCCAAAGTGCTGGGATTACAGGCATGAACTGCTGCTCCCAGCTGTAAGTAAACTTTTAATATAATGAATAGTCTAAACCCACACTCAAGAATAAAATGTTTATTGTTAACGTTCAAAATAATACTATAGGCCGGGTGTGGTGGCGCATGCCTGAAATCCCAGCACTTTGGGAGGCCGAGGCAGGCAGATCACCTGAGGTTAGAAGTTTGAGAGCAGCCTGGCCAACATGGCGAAACCACATCTCTACCTAAAAAATTACAAAAATTAGCCAGGTGTGGTGGCCTGCACCTGTAATCCCAGCTACTTGGGAGGTTGAGACAGAATTGCTTGAACGTGGGAGGCGGAGTTTGCAGTGAGCCGAGATCACACCACTGCACTCCAGCCTAGGTGACAGAGTGAGACTCCCTCTCAAAAGAAAAAAAAAGTTTCTACAGTGACTAAAATAAAATGGATTGGAATTACTGATCAGTAACTTACAATGTGGTTTCAAATGTTACTAATGAATATGTGAAGTTTCTTTTAAACTCATTTAACAAATTACTTGTTTTTTTCACTTCTATTAGAAAAAAAGTACTAAAATTTGTTATTACAAACCTATAAATTTTTTCAGATCTAAATATAGTGGTAATCTTAAAAGGTCTGTATGCTTAGGATTTTAAAAAGCCTATTCTCCATTCAAACTTAGAAGATAAATAACTGTTTTTCAGTAAACCCAATGGGGCAATTGTGACTCACAATTATAAGCTATTAAAATATTAATACTATCCCCTAGATGACGCCTTTAGGTATCTGCATGTTCGAGTTGTTTAACTTGTAATAATTCAAAAATAATTTTTTATAAACTAAAAAACTAAAAATATAATTGTCAGAGGCAGTGGCTCATGCCTGTAATCCCAGCATTTTGGGAGGCTGAGGCAGGTGAATTACAAGGTCAGGAGATCGAGACCATCCTAGCAAACATGGTGAAACCTCGTCTCTACTAAAAATACAAAAAATTAGCTGGTGTGTGGTGGCACATGCCTATAATCCCAGCTACTCGGGAGGCTGAGTCAGGAGAATCGCTTGAACCTGGAAGGTGGAGGTTGCAGTGAGCCAGGATTGCACCGCTGCACTGCAGCCTGGGAGAGAGTGAGATTCCATTATGAAAAACAAACAACAAAAAAATTAAAAATATGAAAATTTTGTTTTAGTTTTGAAATAATGTCATTGTTTCTAGTTGAAATAACACTAAATTTTAGAGGCTGTGGCTTTAGAAACAAGAAATGTTATGGTTGACTCTGCTTTATTTCCTGCCTTCTTATTTCACACAAACACAGTAGCACAAAAAAGGCCAGAAATGCAACACCTTTATTGCAAATACACCAGTACCCTTCTAGGGAGAACTTATATGTGACCATATTTACTTGAAATTCATGACATCTTTTGTGGAAGTACAGGCTTCTGTATGGCAAGTAACAAAGACAAAAATTGTAAACGGCAATAGAATAAGAAATGTACTCTAAAATTACCTTCTAACCCATTATTTCCTTTTTCAGTAGGATGATTGTGAAATGAGCATTTGTAGCCATGTCGTCTTAACCTACACTCTCTGTTGGATCATTTTTGGGCTATGGCCATTAAGTCTTTTACAATTTTATTAGAAAGAAAAATGCTGCCCTTTTCTAATTCAGAAATTCAGCATGATTTCACAGCCTCACATATTCAGAAATGTCTCATTCCAAAAAAATGTAATTGGCTGGACACAGTGGCTGACATCTGTAATTCCAGCACTTTGGGAGGTCGAGGCGGGTGGATCATGGAATCACGTGAGGTCATGAGTTCGAGACCAGCCTGGTCAACATGGCAAAACCCTGTCTCTACTAAAATAGAAAAATTAGCCAGGGATGATAGCACATACCTATAACCCCAGCTACTTGGGAGGCTGAGGCGGGAGAACTGATTGAACCTGGGAGTCAACAGAAATAAACATGAAGTCATCTTTTTTTTTGAGATGGAGTTTCCCTCTTGTTGCCCAGGTTGGAATGCAGTGGTGAGATCTTGGCCTACTGCAACCTCTGCCTCCCAGATTTAGGTGATTCTCGTGCCTCAGCCCCCCAAGTAGTTGGCATTACAGGCATGCATCACCAAATCTGGCTAATTTTGTATTTTTAGTAGAGATGGGGTTTCACCATGTTGATCAGGCTGGTCTCTTACTCCTGACCATCCACCTCTGCCTCCCCAAGTGCTGGGATTAGTCATGAGCCACTGCAACCAGCTTTAGTCCCTTCTTATCCAATAAATGGTACTGAAAATACTGGTTAGTTTTATGGAGAAGAAAACTGGACCTCTACCTATTGCTGCATAAACAACATAACTCGCCAGACATGCTATTCCAGCTACTCAAGAGGCTGAGGCAAAAGAATTGCTTGAACCACGGGAGGCAGAGGTTGCACAGTGAGCCTAGATCACTCCACTGAACTCCAGCGTGGGAGACAGAGCAAGACTGTCTCAAGACCAAAGGAAAACAAAACATATAACTCGAGGTAGATGAAAGATTTAAAACTACCTTGTCTTATATTTTTATGTCTGTTGTCTCTACCAAAAATAATCTGGTTGTATAAGTGTACCTTTATTTCAGAGTTCTCTCTTCCCTTTCATTGGTCTATATGTATATTTTGTACCAGAATTCAAGTAATAGGAGGTGTCTAGGTTTATGCTTTTTCCTCAGTTACTTTGGGTCTTGTATTCTTCAAAGTAAATTTTAGAATAGCATTATTTTTCTAATTCTATTTTTAAAAAGTCATTGATAGGTTGATAGAAAAGAACTTAATCTGTAGATTGCTTTAGGTAGAATGGACATTCTAATATTGATTCTTCAAATTCATGAACATAAAATGCCTTTTATTTGTCTCTGATTCCTTTCAGCAGTTTTATAGTTTTCCTTGTAGAAATATTTTATCTCGACTTAGTGTATTGCCTAGGTATATTATTTCTTGTTTGTAGCTATTTTAAGTAACACTGTGTTCCTAATTTTCTGCTTGAATGGTATTCATGCACAGAAATGCTACTTATTTGTGTATATTAGCTACTCCAGAGGCTGAGGCAGGAGAATCACTTGAACCCAGGAGGCAGAGGTTGCAGTGAGCCGAGATCAAGCCATTGCACTCCAGCCTGGGCAACAAGAGCAAAACTGTCTCAAAACAAAACAAAAAAAACTTATCTACAATAACTGTGATAATTATACATTGAAATAAATTTAACCAAAAAGTGAAAACTTATGCATTATAACCTAAACAATATTTAAGTACAAAATTAATACATAAATGGAAAAATATTACCTTTAAATGAATTGGCATTACTACTGTTAAATATCTGTATTAAAGAAAATCTACAAATATAATGCAACCTCTACAAAAATACCAGTGACATACTTTAAATTTTAAAACATATATCTAAAATTTATGTGGTACCACAGAAGACCGTAAGTAGCCAAAGCAATAAAGATTAAAAAAAAAAAGGTGAAGGCATCACCCTACGTGACCTTAAAATATACTAAAAAGTTACATTAGCTAAAACAGTATGGTAACTGAGGAAAAACACTCCAATGGCTCAGGGGGAGGAAAAAAAAAGATCAGAAATGGCTGACTTGAAGTTACAATCTAACTTAAGCAGAAATATTTATGGCTTATTATGGAGCATCAGTTACACTGCAAGCACTATAATGCTTTTTTTTTTTCTTTTGAGACAGTCTCGCTTTGTCCCCCAGGCTGGACTTCAGTTGCACAATCTTGGCTCACTGCAACCTCCGCCTCCTAGGTTTAAGTGATTCTCTTGCCTCAGCCTACTGAGTAGCAGGGATTACAGGCACGTGTCACCAGGCCCAGCTAATTTTCGTATGTTTAGAGAGTTTCACTATATTGGGGGTAGGACTGGTCTTGAACTCTTGACCTTATGATCTGCCCTCGGCCTCTCAAAGTGCTGAGATTACAAGTGTGAGCCACCACGCCAGCCTTAATTTTTGTTTTTAGTAGAAATGGGGTTTTGTTTGCCAGGCTGGTCTTGAACTCCTAGCCTGAGGTAATCTGCCCACCTTGGCCTCCCAAAGTGCTGGGATTACAAGTGGGAGCCACCGTACCTGGACTCAGTCATGTTTCTTTGATACATTTATATATAAAAACATTCTCATGACTTATGAAGCTTTCCTCGAACTTACTTGACAAAAATAAAAAGACTCAATAAATAAGTAAATTTACTTATGTCATCTACAGAAAAAGAACAATAACTAAAGAAAGAAAAGTAGCCTTACATAAACATCTACAATTAAAAGGGCAAAATGGAATATTCTAAATAAAACACTAATTATGGAATTACATCTTAAAATCTTGTGTGCAATACTAAATTTTATTAACATTCTTATAATCAATGACCAGCTCACGTAATGGATACTTCATAAACTACAAAACAAACGAGAATTATAAATCTAGCATGAGCACCAGGCAAAGAAAAACAGACTTTGTATGGATTCTGAAACATAAGCCATAAGGTTTTACATTACTGAATACAAATCTGAGAGCATACATTTGCTTTCAGTATTCTTTAGGTTATTATTATCTAGAAATTAATCACCTTATTAAAATGGTATGTTTTATTCCAGTAGTGTTTTCTTCTGAAAATAGGTTCAAACTCATATTCATACAAGCACATATACTCCATTTTAATTTTCTTTCCTACGGTTTATCTTTAGAGTAATGTATGTGTGTTGTTTTCTTGTTTTGACATGGAATTTCACTCTTGTCCAGGCTGGAGTGCAAGGCACAATCTCAGCTCACTACACCTTCGCCTCCACGGCTCAAGCCATTCTCCTCCTATGTAGCTGAGATTATATGCAACATAATGCCTGGCTGTATTTTGTATTTTTAGTATAGATGGGGTTCTCCATGTTGGTGTTGGTCAGGCTGGTCTCAAACTCCTGACCTCAGGTGATCTGCCTGCCTCATCCTCCCGAAGTGCTGGAATTACAGGCATGAGCCACCACGCCTGGCTAACTTTATGTAAATCAAAATTAAGTCTGTGTTTACAGGCAGAGAGGCCACATGTTCAAATAAAACTATGTAAGGAATTTATGAAAATATGTATTCAAGACTCACAAATATACGGATTTTATTAATACTTCTAAATAATATTATAATCAAAGAAATTACCCTGTAGTCAGTCAATACTATGTATTCATTTTGAGACAAAGTCTCGCTCTGTTGCCCAGGTTGGAGTGCAGTGGCATGATCTCAGCTGACTGCAACCTTCACCTTCCAGTTTCAAATGATTCTCCTGCCTCAGCCTCCAGAGTAACTGGGATTACAGATGTCCACCACCACTCCCAGCTAACTTTTTGTATCTTTGGCGGACAGGGTTTCACCATGTTGGCAAGGCTGGTCTCGAACTCCTGACCTCATGATCCACCCACCTCAGCCTCCTAAAGTGCTGAGATTACAGGTGTGAGCCACAGTGCCCGGCCCAATAATTTTTGTATTTTTAGTACAAAAGGGAGTTTTGACATGTTGGCCACACTGGTCTCAAATTCCTGACCTCAGGTGATCCACCCACCTCAGGCTCCCAAAGTGCGAGGAGTACAGGCATAAGCCATCACGTCCAGCCATCAGTAACAATTGTACATTTTAAAATAACAAAAAGTGTAAAACTAAATTTTCTGTAATACAAAGAATAAATGCTAGAGGTGATAGATACCTAATTTATCATGAGGTTATTATTATATAATGTATGCATGTATCAAAATATGCCATATGTGGCTTAAACATATACACATACTATGCACCCCCAAAATTAAGTAAATTTAAATGACAAAGAAAAATAAAAATTTAACCTTCAGGAACATTCTTTAACTTCTTTGCAGTCTAAAGCCATTGGCAAAAAAAGATTACTAGAGATGGTAATTTATTATGTAAAGAAATATACTGTTACCATCTTTTACCTACACTCAAGGTGGAATGGGTTAAGGTCAGTGGCAAAATACTGCTTCATTGAGTGCACAATAGTATTTAACACGTTAAATTCAAAAATTAAGTCTACACATAACTTCAAGGTTTTTAAATTTACTGGATTGTATCACATAAAATTACAATAGTAAAATAATATACTATTAATTTTAACTAAAATTAAAAATATTTTTCTCAGAATGCAGAATATTAAACTGAACAGCTACCTCAGCCATCACTAAATACTGTAAGTTAACCACAAACAGCATCCCTACTTAGATTGGCATCATGCATCTTACATTGTAATGTCTTTTTTAATAGAAAAAGTAATTAATAATGTTCACCCAATAAAAAAAGAATCTCTCATATCTTTCATGCAGGAACAATTCATCACATTTTCACAGGTGAATACAATAGGAATAAAGATACAGTCATGAATTTGAAAGTTGAATTACAACCTTATTCATGTATCCAAAAAAATCTTTTTTCAAGAAAAAAAGTATACTTTGGCTGGACACAGCAGCACACATCTCTGTCATCCTAACACTTTTGGAGGCTGAATCACCTGAGGTCAGGAGTTCCAGACCAACTTGGCTAATGGTGAGACTCCATCTCTACTAAAAATACAAAAGTTAGCCAGGCATAGTGGCTTATGTCTGTAACCTCAGCTACTTGCGGGGCTGAGGCAGGAGAATCACTTGAACCTGAGAGGTGGGGGCTGCACTCCAACCTGGGTGACCAAGCAAGGCTCTGTCTAAAAAAAAACAAAAGTGTATTTTGAATGTAATTATAGCTCTCCAAAATATCTTATACCCTTTTAAAGTTACATAAAAAATATTTATGCATCAACTTCAGCTTTAAATTGTTCTAAACTCAATACTCTGATTTAGTGTAGTGTCTCAAGTCAGTTCCTTAGATATTTCTACTCTGAATTAATATTTACATAATTTTCAAATAACTCATTTTTTATATCACTGCATCTGCAAAAATATATTTTAGTATGAACTCTCTGGTGTTTCCTAAGCTGTAGTTTGTGTTTTAAAAAGTTTTTCAAAATTTATTCCATTTGCAGAGATTTTCTTCAATATAAATTCCCTGATGTTGAACAAAGTTTGAACAAAATGTGTACAATAAGATCTGTCATATAAGTAACAGTAATACAACACACTCTCTCTTGATATATATAGTTTTTTTTCAGATCGAGTCTCACTCTTTCACCCAGGCTGGAGTTCAGTGGCACAATCTCAGCTCACTGCAACCTCCACCTCACAGGTTCAAACAATTCTCCTGTCACAAGCTCTTAAATAGCTGAGATTAGTCATGTGCCACTACGCCCACCTAATTTTTGTATTTTGGGTAGAAACGGGGTTTCACCATGTTGGCCAAGTTGGTCTTGAACTTCCTACCTCAAGTGATCCAACCGCCCCGGACTCCCAAGTGCTGAAATTACAGGTGTGAGCCACCACACCCAGCTCATATTTTAATGTTTGTCTTCAAAATAAATACTCTTCTTCACTTTAAAGGCTTGCAGTTTCTGAAAAATCTTTTAACGGCGATTTTTCCTTTTTGACATGGCATCTTGCTCTGTCGCTCAGGCTGGAGTGCAGTGGCATAATCTTGACTTACCGCAACCTCTGCCTCCTGGGTTCAAGTGATTCTCTTCCCTCAGCCTCCCAAATAGCTGGAACTATAGACGTGCACCACCACACCCAGCTAATTTTTTTTGTATTTTTTTGTAGAGATGGGGTTTCATCATGTTGGCCAGGCTGGTCTCAAACTCTTGACCTCAGGTGATCCACCTGCCTCGGCCTCCCAGAATGCTGGGATTATAGGCATGAGCCACCATGCCCAGCCAAAGTCATAGTTTTGTCACCATCAGTTAAAAGTTTTGCCATATTCTTCATACTTATAGGTTTTCCCCAGTACAAGGTATTTTACCTACAATCAAGTATGACAACCATTTATCTTTGTAATATTCTTTCCATTTTTAGGATTTCACACCAGGATTATTTCTTTTACATTTAGAAAAGTTGAGGAGTTATCAATTGCATTGTTACATCTTTCAGGTTTGTATAGTTCCTCTCAGTAGGGATTATGTCTGCTAAGAATTAAGGACTTGTTAAAGGCTTTGCCACATTATTCACACTTCTGGATTTCTCTCCAGGATAAATTCTCTTATGTGTTGAGTTCATGATTGGTTAAAAGCTTTGCCACATTCTTTATAAGATTTTTCTACAGCATGAATTTTCTTATGTGTAGTAAGATTTGAACATTGGTTAAAAGCTCTGCCACATTCTTTACATTTGTAGGGTTTCTCTCCAGTATGAATTACCTTATGTTTAGTGAAAGTTGAGGACCAGTTAAATGCTTTGCCACATTCTTCACATTTGTAGGGTTTTTCTCCAGTATGAATTCTCTTATGTTCCATAAGGTTTGAAAACCAGTTGAAGGCTTTGCCACATTCTTCACATTTGTAGTGTTTCTCTCCAGCATGAATTGCCTTATGTATGGTAAGGGTTGAGAACTTATTAAAGGCTTTGCCACAATCTTCACATTTGTAGGGTTTCTCTCCAGTATGAATTGCCTTATGTTTAGTGAGAGTTGAGGACCATTTAAAGGCTTTGCCACATTCTACACATTTGTAGGGTTTCTCTCTAGTATGAACTATCGTATGTTGAGTAAGGTTTGAGTATTGGTAAAAACCTTTGCCACATTGTTCACACTTGTAGGGTTTCTCTCCAGCATGAATTATCTTATGTCTAGCAAGGGTTGAGGATTGGTTAAAAGCTTTGCCACATTCTTTACATTTGTAGGGTTTCTCTCCAGTATGAATTTTCTTATGTGTAGTAAGGTGTGAGGATAGGTTAAAAGCTTTGCCACATTCTTCACATTTGTAGGGTTTCTCTCCAGTATGAATTGTCTTATGTGCAGTAAGGGCTGAGAGTTGCTTAAATGCTTTGCCACATTCTTCACATTTGTAGGGTTTCTCCCCAGTATGAATTATCTGATGTGTAGTAAGTTGTGAGAACTGGCTAAAGGCTTTGCCACATTCTTCACATTTATAGGGTTTCTCTCCCGTATGAATTCTCTTATGTGTGGTAAGGTGTGAGGATGTGTTAAAGGCTTTGCCACATTCTTCACATTTGTATGGTTTTTCTCCAGTATGAATTCTCTTATGTTGAGTAAGGGTTGAGGACACATTAAAGGCTTTGCCACACTCTTCACATTTGTAAGGTTTCTCCCCCGTATGAATTCTCTTATGTTGAGTAAGGGTTGAGGACACATTAAAGGCTTTGCCACATTCTTCACATTTATAAGGTTTATCTCCAGTGTGAATTCTCTTATGTTTAGTAAGGTTGGAGGACTGGTTAAAAGCTTTGCCACAGTGGTCACATTTGTAGGGTTTCTCTCCAGCATGAATTTTCTTATGTCTAGTAAGGGTTGACAATTGGTTAAAAGCTTTGCCACACTCTTTACATTTGTAGGCATTCTCTGCAGTATGAATTATCATACGTGTAGTAAGGTGTGAGGATACGTTAAAAGTTTTGCCACATTCTTCAGTTGTGTAGGATTTCTCTCCAGTATGAATTATCTTATGTGTGTTAAGGTGTGAGGACTTGTTAAAAGCTTTGCCACATTCTTTACGTTTGTAGTGTTTCTGTCCTGTATGAATTCTTTTATGTTGAGAAAGGGCTGAGGACACATTAAAGGCCTTGCCACATTCTTCAAGTTTGTAGGAATTCACAGTAGTGTGAATTTTTTCATGTTGAGTTAGGTGTGAAAGAATGCAAAATGATTTGCCACACTGTTTACACTTGAAAGGATTCTTTTCAGTCTTATGTCGATTTGAATTTGAAAACGTATGAAAGTCTTTCACATATTTATCACATTGAAATATTTTGCTCTGGGTAGTTGTCAAACACTGTCCATTACAACTTCCTTTGTATACCCTATATTCATCCACACCTTTATGCCCTTTTTTTAATTGTAAAT
Organism: Plecturocebus donacophilus; assembly: GCA_004027715.1. Classification (NCBI taxonomy): domain Eukaryota; kingdom Metazoa; phylum Chordata; class Mammalia; order Primates; family Pitheciidae; genus Plecturocebus; species Plecturocebus donacophilus. The sequence goes on along the minus strand of PVKP010020052.1, from coordinate 23,814 downwards.
TGTGATATCCAGAATTTTCATATTTTCTCAGTATTATTGTTTGGAAAGAATCTTTGACACTCTCTTCTAGCCAAAGGTCTTGGGCAAAACAGGAACACATACCTGAAAGAAATCAAAATAACTTAATCCACATACTACAGTCAGATACATATTCTTTACAAGTCTAATCTATAAAATTATACAAACTACATAAACAAGATTGCATAACAAGTCTGGGTGTGGTAGCTCATGCTTGTAATCCCAGCACTTTGAGAGGCCGAGGTGGGCAGATCACGTGAGGTCAGGAGTTTGAGACCAGTCTGACCAACATGGTGAAACCCATCTTTACAAAAAACTACAAAAAAAATTAGCGAGGTGTGGTAGTGTGCACCTGTAATTCCAGCTACTCAGGAGGCTGAGGCAAGAGAATTGCTTGAACCTAGGAGGCAGAAGTTGCAGTGAGCCGAGATCAAAGAACTGCACTCCAGCCTGGACAACAGAACAAGACTTTGTCTCAAAAAAAAAAAAAATTTTTGTAACAAAATACCAAGGATCCTAATTTCTTTACAGACACATGAATGTAAGAAAAATATACAGACCAAAATACATTTGCAAAAATTTTTTTCCACCTCTGCTGCCCACATTTGTAAAAAATTTATAAATGAGTTACGTGTGTACAAAGCCCCAGAAGGTGAACACAAGGCAAAGAGCCACAAAGAATAAAAAGAAAAGTCTGTTATGTTTACACAACACAGCTCTTCCAACTCCCCACCAATATAACATAGTACCTTTAGAAGTCAATAGCCGACTGAGCATGGTGGCGCATGCCTGTAATCCCAGAACTAAGGGAGGCCAAGGCAGGCAAATGACCTGAGGTCAGGTGTTCACAACCAGCCTGGCCAACATGGCGAAACTTCGTCTCTACTAAAAATAGAAAAATTAGCCAGGCACGGTGTTGGGTGCTTGTAATCCCAGCTACTGGGAAGCAGGGGTTGCAGTGAGCGGGGATCTCACGATTGCACTCCAGCCGGCACGACAGAGCAAGGCTCTGTCTCAGAAAAAAAAAAAAAAGCGAATAGCCAAGCCTGTTTTTGTTTTTTAAAGACAAGTAGAACACTGGCACATACATCTTTTTTTTTTTTTTTTTTTTTTTTTTCATTTATAGACACTGTCTAGGCTTTCTAGACACTGGATTCTGTCTCCCATGACATAAAGTGCTGAAAGAAATGTTAGTATAGTTTGGAATGACAGTTTGAACCTGCTGAATCCCTAAATGCTACAGCAGCAGAGATAGGGTAGTATCACAAACAGGGAACAGGTTTAGCAAGTGGTGACTGATTATTAAGAAACATGAATAAACTTCTTAACTAAAAAATAAATACAAAATTTCAGACAAGATACATATTAAGAACATGTTTAAGACTCTCAGAATCTCTAGCTGAGAAAATTTTTTCTGACTATGCCAGGATACAGCTACATTATAAAAATTGTGACAGGGAGCTTTTTTAGATATCCATGTCTCAATTAAAGATTACAATGTATATAAAATAGGAAAATATAGTCCCCTAAAGAATGTTATAAAGTTTTCAGAAAGAAACTGAAAAAGTACACATTAATTTTAAAAATTGATTGAAAATAAATAATAATAAGTAAAATAAAAAAACATACAACTATCAAAACTCAGAAAAATTATGGTAAGAACAAAAATATTAAAAATATCAAAAATCAGAAAATTGCGGGGGTAAAAAACACAAAAAGAAATTACAACTGAAAAATCCTAAAATAAAATATGTTGTAAATTAAAGAAGCTCAACAAAGAAACTATGATACACAAAGATGCTTATAAGAAACACAGACCATTCATGTCGGTGATAGTTTTCTGAGGAGCAAAAAAAGAAACATGATCTCCTTTTACTGTAACCTCCACCTCCAGGGCTCAAGAGAGTCTCCTGCCTCAGCCTCCCAAGTAGCTGGGATTACAGGCACCCAGCACCACACCCAGCTAATTTTTGTATTTTTAGTAGAGATGCAGTTTCACCAACTTGGCCAGGCTGGTCTTGAACTTGACTTTGTGATCCACCTGCCTCAGCCTCCCAAAGTGCTAAGATTACAGGCACGAGCCACCACACCAAGCAAGAAACACAAATTAAGCACAATTTCAAAAGTGACACAAGACAATCTTGAGAGCTGCAAGATAAAAGCAATGTGTCATTTACAAACATAGTCTTATGAGATAACCAATGAATTGATATCTAAAATTTTGCAGGCCAGAAGAAAACGGCATGATATAGTCAAACTCCTCGAAACAAAAGCTATCAAGTGAGAATAATACATCAGGAAATCTGTCCTGCCAAAGAGGAAGAAAAAAGCCTTCCTAAATAACCCAAATTCTGAAAAAGTACATTGGCATGGCATATGCCCTACATATAAAAGATGCTGAAGGCAGTTTCTTTTACTGCAAATAACGTTATTCAAGAAATGACAATCAAACAAAAATTCATTGTCTGCGGAAGATATGCACATACACAAAAATAAAATTTCCTAGCATAATCATAATGACGCAGAAAACATTTTTAATTATATTCTAAAACTGAAGGAATTTTAGAGAAGAAATTAAAAATCTGAGGTATAATTTTTGTATGCAACTGAAGTTAATTTTTTACCAAATTAAAATGTATTGTTACATGTTTTAGAGGTTTATGTAATCCCTAAGGTACCACAAATTATGTATCTATATATAGATACACAAAACAAAATAAAAAATAAGTAAAAGAGGCCAGTGGGCAGTGGCTCACGCCTGTAGTCCTAGCACTTTGAGAGGCCAAGGCAGGTGGATCACCTGAGGTCAAGAGTTGGAGATCAGCCTGACCAATATGGCAAAACCTTGTCTCTACTAAAAATACAAAAATTAGCCAGGTGTGGTGGCTAGTCCCAACTACTCAGGAGGCTGAGACAGGAGAATTGCTTGAACCCAGGAGGTGGAAGTTTCTGTGAGCTGAGGTCACACCACAGCACTCCAGCCTGGGTGGCAGAATGAGACTCAGTCTCAAAAAATAGAAAGAAAGAGAGAAAATGAGGAACAAAGATACAAGAATCAAATAAAACAACTAATAAAATAACATTAGTAAATCTTTCTGTTTAAGAATATTATTTAAATATACATATTCATAAATACATATATTTAACTTTACAATCAAGGGACATACTTTCAATAAAGGGATTTAAAAATTTTTAAAACTAAGATCCGTCTAACTTTTCTTTCCACAAGAGTCACCTGAGACCTAATAATAAAAAAAGACAGGGCTGGGTGCAGTGGCTCACACCTGTAATCCCAGCACTTTGGGAGGCCAAGGTGGGTGGATCACCTGAGGTCAGGAGTTGAGACTAGCCTGGCTAACATGGTGAAACTCTGTCTCTACAAAAATTAGCCAGGCGTGTTGGCAGGTGCCCATAATTCCAGCTATTGGAGAGGCTGAGGCAGGAGAATCTCTGGAATCCAGGACATGGAGGTTGCAGTGAACCGAGATTGTGCCACTGCACTCCAGCCTGGCAACAAGAGCAAAACTCCATCTCAAAAAAAAAAAAAAAAAAAAAAAGACTGAAAGTGGCAAGATGGATGTATACATTCCATGCAACAAGATAAGAGTAGAAGAGGTCAGAATATTACATGAGCTGTATCTTAAGTCAAAAACTGTCATATTTTATAAAATGTATTTTAAGTCAAAACTCCAAAGATAAAGAGGAGTCTATTATTAAACAATAATAGATTTACTTATTGAGAACCTACGACAAATTTGTATATGCATGTGTGTGTGTATCTCACATTAGGCTTCTAAATATATAAAGCAAATATTAACAATCAAAAAACACACAGAGCAATATAATTATTGTTGCATATTTCAACCCCCAACTTTCTGTAATAAAAGTAAACCAAAAGAGAATATTAGAGTAAGGGAACAGAAGACTTTAAGGCAGTATAAAACAATCATTCCTAACAGAAGTATAGAGAACCCTCCTCAGCAATATTAGAATACACAGCCTATTCAATAGCTCATACAACATTCTCCTTGATAGTCCACCTATTAGGCCAAAGGAGAAGTCTTAAAATTTTTCAAATTGAATTTTTAATGGATCACTTTCTATAACCTAAATGAAAGTATAAAATAATAGAAAAAACTGAAAAATTATACAAATATATTGAAATTAAACAAGACATTCTTGAGCATGCTCCTGTTCAAAGGTTGAAATAATTATTTCCATACTGCTCAATGTAATCTACAGATTTAATGCAATGCTTTTTAAAAATTTCTCATTGCAAGTTTGAAGAAACAGTAACAACTCCAAAAGTATATGGAATCTTCGAGAGACAATAGCCAACAATCTTCAGAAAAAAAAATGTTATAGCATTACAGTTTCTTATTACAAAAGAAAAAACACATTACAGAGCTACAGAATTAAAACAATTTGGTATGAGTATAAAGGTAAAAAGGTAGACTAATAAAATAGAATGCACCACATATATAAACTTTCACATGTATGGTCATATAGCTATTTGATACCCATCATTATTGATGCATTATTCCTGAAATCCGATAGGTAAAACCAATGCAAATTTCTGTCACCAAATCATTCAGTAGTTTTAATTTGAAATATAAAAATACTGGAGACTGAGTGCCATGGCTCACACCTGTAATCCCACCACTTTGGGAGGCCAAAATGGGTTAATCACCTGAGGTCCAGAGTTCAAGACCAGCCTGGCCAACATGGTGAAATCCCATCTCTACTAAAAATACAAAAATTAGCTGGGTATGGTGGTGGGCACCTGTAATCTCAGCTACTCAGGAGGCTGAGGCAGGAGATTCACTTGAACCTGGGAGGTGGAGACTGCAGTGAACTGAGATTGCGCCATTGTACTCCAGGTTGGGAAGCAAGAGGGAGACTCCATATCAAAGAAAAAAAAAATTCTGGAATATCACCCAGGATTTAATAAGTGAGAAATATTCTAGGCTGGGCACGGTGGCTCATGCCTGTAATCCCAGCACTTTGGGAGACAGAGGTGGTCAGATCACTTAAGATCAGGAGTTCCAGACTAGCATGGCCAAAGTACTGAAACCCTGTCTCTACTAAAAATTATAAAAATTAGCCAGGCATGGTGGCATATGCCTGTAATCCTAGCGACTCAGGAGGCTGAGGCAAGAGAATTGCTTGAATCCAGGAGATGGAGGTTGGAGTGAACCGAGACATCGCTACTGTACTCCAGCTTAGGTGACAGAGTAAGACTCCGTCTTTGAAAAAAAAAAAAAAAGAGCAGGAAATATTCTAACAACTATACAGATAAAGCTTAATGACATTATGTAAAATGAAATGAGCCGGCCACAAAAAGATTGAGTGAAATATATAAACCAGTTACACTCTTAAAAACAGAAAACAGAGTGATGTTTGAAAAGTGTCAGGAAATGGGGAAAATTGGTAGTTGTCTAATATGTATTGAGATTTAGCTATGAAAGATAAAAGTATTCTAGGGCTATGTCACATAGCATTGTCAGTATACTACAACTAAACTAAATATTTAAAAATATTTGTAGGCTGGGTGCAGTAGCTCACTCCTGTAATCTCAGGACTTTGGGAAGCCAAGGCAGGTGGACCATCTAAGGCCAGGAGTTCGAGACCAGCCTGGAAAAAATGGTGAAACCCCATCTGTACTAAAAATAGAAAAATTAGATGGTGGGTGGTAGCGGGTGCCTGTAATTCCAGCTACTTGGGAAGCTGAGGCAGAAGAATCACTTGAACCCAGGAGGCAGAGATTGCAGTGAGCCAAAATCGAGCCATTGCACTCCAGCCTGGGCAACAAGAGCAAGACTCCATCTTACAGGCGGAAAAAAGAAAGTATGTGAAACAAAACAAAACAAAAATAATCACAGCGTGTCACAACAAAATTAAAAATTAAGGCAATATAACAGAAAATGAGAAAAAAACATATCTATAAAAACACATAAAACAATAAAAATAAAACTGGTAATATTAACTTTATTTCTTTAAGCAATTATTTAAAATATAAATTCATTAAACTACTTAATAAAAAGAAATGTAAGCTCAGAACTTTGGGAGGCTAAGTAGGGTTGATCAATTAATTTCAGGATTTAGAGACCAACCTGGCCCAACTGGCAAGACTCTGTCTCTATAGAAATAAAATAAAATAACTAGCTGGGTGTGATGGCACAAGCCTGTAACTTGCCTGCAGACCAAAAAAGGAGCTTTCAGACTCCTTTGCATCTTAAAAAAAAAAATACTCTGTCTTCTGTACAGCTAAATACTTATGTAGCCCAGATGTTAGCTTGAGGCCTCCCTACCTCACAAGAACTTTGCAAAATTAGCTCAAACCTCTACCAACTCTATGGTCCACAAAAGCTGAAATTCTTCCCCAAGATTCTTCCCTACTTGAGAGACTGAAATGACATGATCTGAGTTTGGGAGGCTGAGGCTGCAATGAGTAGTGATTATGCCAGTACAAAGAAAACCTGGCCAGGCGCAGTGGCTCACACCTGTAATCCCAGTACTTTGGGAGGCCAAGGCAGGTGGATCATCTGAGGTCGAGAGTTCAAGACCAGCCTGACCAACATGGAGAAACCCTGTCTCTACTACATGTACAAAATTAGCCGGGCATGGTGGTTCATGCCTGTTAATCCCAGCTACTAAAGAGGCTGAGGCAGGAGAATCACTTGAACCTGGGAGGTGGAGGTTGCTGTGAGCTGAGATCGCACCATTGCACTCCAGCCTGGGAACAAGAGCGAAACTCTGTCTCAAATAAAATGAAATAAAACACTTCTTCAACATATTCTTGGTCAAGCATCAACTATAATGTTGTTAAGATGTCAATACAGGCTGGGCATAGGGGCTCACTTCTGTAATCCTAACACTTTGGGAGGCAGAAGTGGGCTGATTGCCTGAGCTCAGGAGCTCAAGAGCAGCCTGGGCAACACGGTGAAACCCATCTCTCTTCAAAAAAAAAAAAAAAAAAATTAGCCGGGAGTGGTGGCATGCACCTGTAGTCCGAGCTACTCGGGAGGCTGAAGCAGGAGAATCACTTGAACCTGAGAGGCAGAGGTACATGCCACTGCACTCCAGCCTGAGCGACAGAGTGAGACTCTGTCTCAAGAAACACACACACACACACACACACACACACACACACACACACACACACACACACACACGAAAGAGCATTTGAAATGACATACAAATTTACTAATTGTGAAGGCATGGATAGAAATCACAATGAAAAGCAAGATCACCTAACACTCATTAGAATGACCACTATCAATTTTTTTTTTTTTTATAGAACACTAAATCTAGGTCAGGTGGGGTGGCTCACACCTGTAATCCCAGCACTTTGGGAGGCCAAGGCAGGCAGACCACAAGGTCAGGAGTTCGAGACCAGCCTGACTAACATGGTGAAACTCCGTCTCTACTAAAAACTCAATAACAAGCCAGTCGTGGTGGCACACTCCTGTAAGCCCAGCTCAGCTACTCAGGAAGCTGAGGCAGGAGAATGGCTTCAACCCAGGAAGCAAAGGTTGCAGTGAGCTGAGATCACACCATTGCACTCCAGCCTGGGAAACAAGAGTAAAATTATGTCTCAGGAAAACAACAACAACAACAACAACAAATCTGGCCAGGCGCAGTGGCTAAAACTTATAATCCCAGCACTTTGGGAGGCCTAGGAGTGGGGATCAGGAGGTCAGAAAAATCACTTAAATGATGCAAAGGTTGCAGTGAGCAGAAATCACACCACTGCACTCCAGCCTGGGCAACAGAGCGAGACTCTGTTCCAAAACAAACAACACCAAATTTGTTGATGATGCTATGAAAATAAAACCTATCTTGATTATTGGTGGAAAACAAGGATGCTGCCATTATTTTTAAAATGGAATTATAATTAAATACAGCAATCCCATTTGTGAATCTATATCCAAAGTATGCAACATAGGAGCTAAAAGAGCTATATAAATACCTATGTTTATTATACCAGTATTCACAAAAGCCAAAAGGCTGAAGTAACCCAGATGTCTTTTGATCCATAAACACATCAAAAAATGGGCCACGTGCAGTGGCTCATGCCTGTAACTCTAGCACTTCGGGAGGCCCAGGTGGGTGGATCACCTGAGGTCAGGAGTTCAAGCCCAGTCTGGCCAACATGGGGAAACCCCGTCTCTATAAAAATAAAAAATAAAAAAAAAATAAAATAAAATAAACACATAAAAAAAAGTAACATATACATACAATACAATATTATTTAGCCTTAAAAAAATCTTGGCTGGATGCAGTGGCTCGTTTGTAATACCAGCACTTTGGGAGGCCAAGGCAGGTAAATCACTGGAGGTCAGGAGTTCAAGACCAGCCTCAGCAACATGGTGAAATCCCGTTCTACAAAAATACAAAAACAATTAGCCAAGCATGATAGTGGGTGTCTGTAATTCCAGCTACACGGGAGGCTGAGGTGGAAGAATTGCCTGAACCTGGGAGGCAGAGGTTGCGGTGAGCCAAGATTGCTCCATTGCATGCACTCCAGCCTGGGTACAGAGCGAGATTCTGTCTCAAGAAAAAAAAAAAAAACTTGTCAAATTTTAAGATGAACTTTGAAAATATTCTATCACCTGAAATAAGCCAGTAACACAATGACAAATACTGTATGATTCCACTCATATGAGATATGTTAAAGAGTCACACTTGTAAAGACAGAAAGTGGAAGGGTGTTTGTCAAGGGCTGGAGAGAGGGGGAAATGGACGGTTACTTAATGGATATTGAGTTTTAATTTCACAAGTTGTAGAATTTCTAGAAGTGTTTTGCATAGCCAGGTGAATATACTCTACATGCTTAAAATTTACAGCTTTTTTTGAGACACTGTTTTACTCTGTTACCAAAGCTGAAATGCAGTGGCTCAAGTATGGCTCACTTTAGCCTCAAACTCCCAGTCTCAAGTAATCCTCCTTCTTCAATCTCCCAAGTTGCTGGGACTACAGATGCACATCACCCATGCCTGGTTATTTTTAAATTTTTTCTTTTTCTAGAGAAAGGGTCTTTACATGTGGGCCAGGCATCTCAAACTTTTGGACTAAAGTGATTCTCTTTTCTTGGCCTCTCAAAATTCTGAAATTACAGATGTGAGCCACCACCATGCACAGCCTTAATATGTACTTAAATAGATTTGGAATGGTAAATTTTATGTTATCTGTTTTTACAACAATTTTTTTTAGAAGAACTGAAAAAGCATAGAATTACCAGTCTTTTCAAATTAACTTCAAATCACAAATGTGGTTCTCTCACACAAAAGAAATGTATATTTATTATTTAACAAAGCGTGATGAGTTGGGCACAGTGGCTCACACCTGTAATCCCAGCACTTCAGGAGGCTGAGGTGGGTGGATTGCCAGAGGTCAGGAGTTCAAGACCAGTCTAGCCAACACAGTGAAATGCTGTCTCTACTAAAACTACAAAAAACTAGCCAGACATGGTGCCGGGCACCTATAATCTCAGCTACTAGGGAAGTCAAGGAAGGAGAACACTTGAACCTGGGAGTTGGAAGTTGTAGTGAGCCGAGATCGCGCCACTGCACTTCAGCCTGGGCAACAAAAGCGAAATTCTGTCTCAAAAAAAAAAAACAAAAACAGAACTGCAAAATAATAATGAGGAAAATGTTTACTCATAAATTCTGGTATGCAACATGATGTGCCATTAAAAAAAGTTTATCTAGATAACCACAATATTTGACTGTTTAACTGTGTACCCATGAAAGCCAGGTATTTTGAATCACTGGCATGAACTGTATAGCAGTAAAATGTCAGAGAACATGCAGTATAAACATAAATAGAAGATTCTAATAATAAACTTTTACTAAATTAGCATTATAAAAACTAGAGGTAATTTTCATATTTTAAATGTTATTCGTATACAAAATGAAACTGAGGTAATTCAAATTTAGAAGCAGGCTGGGCGTGGTGGCTCACACCTCGTAATCCCAGCACTTTGGGAGGCTGAGATGGGTGGGTCACTTGAGATCAGGAGTCCCGAAACCAGCCTGGCCAACATGATGAAACCCCATGTCTACTAACAATACAAAAAACTAGCCGGGCGTGGTGGTACATATCTGTAATTCCAGCTACTCAGGAGGCTGAGGCGAGAAAATCACTTGAACCCAGGAGGCGGAGACTGCAGTGAGCTGAGTTCATGCTGCTGCACTCCAGCCTGGGCAAGACAGTAAGACACTGCCTCAAAAAAAAAAAAAAAAATCAAAATTAAAAGCAAAGAATAGCCTCATGTTGCTAAATTCAAAAGAAAGAAAGAAGGCCAGGTGCGGTGACTCATGCCTGTAACCCCAGCACTTTGGGAGGCTGAGGCGGGCAGAGCACAAGGTCAGGAGATCGAGACCATCCTGGCCAACATGGTGAAATCCTGTTTCTACTAAAAATACAAAAAGTATCTGGGCATGGTGGCACATGCCTGTAATCTCAGCTACTCAGGAGGCTGAGGCAGAGGAACAGCTTGAACCAGGGAGTGGGAGGCCGTAGTGAGACAAGATCACACCACTGCAATCTAGTCTGGTGACAGAGCAAGAATCTGTCTCAGAATAAATAAATAAATATATTTTCCAGAACATAATTAAAGCCTCTGATATACATGAAACAAATATTTGGGAATAAATTGTTTTTATTTAGATATAGGCTAAAGAAATGGTATAAATTCTAGAATTCCTTTTTGCCTGCAGCAAACAAATTTATAAGTAACTATTTTAGTAAATAGAGTGCCTACTAAGTATCTAATTTACTTCAAGCATAACATTTAAATTCTAATATACTGTCCTAAATGTGTGAATCCAAAACTAGAGACAAATTTGAAATAGAAAGCAGAAAGTAAAATGAATAGAATGACATCAATAGGATGGAAAAATACAAGGTGATTTATTTTTTAATCCCCTAACAGCAAGAAAATTTGTGGGCCATCCTTGACAAAAAATGTCTTTATGAGAGAGCCAGGGATCATGGCTCACAACTGCGATGACAGCTACGTGGTACACTGAGGTTAAAGAATTGCTTCAGGCCAAACTTTCAAGTCTGGCTTGGGGTACGCAACAAGACCTGGCCAGGCATGGTGGCTCACGCCTGTAATCCCAGCACTTTGGGAGGCTAAGTAGGGTGGATCACCTGAGGTCAGGAGTTTAAGACCAGCCTGGCCAACATGATGAAACCCTGTCTCTACTAAAAATATAAAAATTAGCCAGGCTTGGTGGTGCATGCCCGCAATCCCAGCTACTCAGGAGGCTGAGAAAAGAGAATCACTTGAACCCAGGAAGCAGAGGTTGTGGTGAGCCGAGATTGAGCCACTGCACTCCAGCGCAGTGACAGAGATGATAATCCGTTTCCAAAAAATAAAAATAAAAAATGTTTTAAAAAGGAGAGCTTTGAGATCCAGGGAGGGAGTTGTGAAACTCTGTTAAAGCCTAAGACTGAAGAGCATCCTTTTCAGAAGTCAGGCTTTCATTCAGGTGGCAAACTATAGGATCTCTCTTTTTGGCTACAGACTGAAAAAGAGTCCACCTAACTTGGTCCTACTGAGAAATCTGAACTTACCATGTAACCATCTCAAACTCCTCCCAGTCTAGGTCTGGGAGATGTCCTGCCCTTCCAGAGGTCTGGAGGAAGACACCAATTTAGAGCCATGCAGGCAAGTTTGCAAGACCTTAGTCTTTACTGTGGTCCCTGAAGCAATTCCATGACTCAGTCCAAGCTCTCTGGTCCACAGTTCATGGCCAGTTCTGTCTACATAGAAACCCACATAGGGACCTGGGAAAAGCCTCTTTGATACTCAGTGAATGCTATACACATTCACGTCCTGATGTAAGGCTCACCATATGCAGACCTGACAACGGAATCCTGCCTAGTGTGTGCCCTACAGATCAAAGTCCTGAAGGATATTCAGTTTGTCCAAAAATAAAATAAAATTTACAACTACTCAAGCCCCTTGTAACAAGCCAACTAAAGGTAAACCATTATGCAGATCCGGCAGCTTTGTAAGCAACCTACAACCCCTCTTCATTACAAATCTAGAGGGCATCTCATTATCCTGGGGGGCCAACACAAGACCTTTACCTCCTGAAACCAGTTTATAAAAACTTGAAGAGGTGTTTGTTTCTTCAAATTCACAGACACCAATGCAAAACTATATTGTGCCCAGTGTCAATGCTTCTATTTTAACATAGCACTAAAAGTATGTGGCAAAAGAATTAGTAAAAATTTCTAAAAAGCCATTAACATTGAAGACAAATAAGTAAAAAGTTGCTGTTGGTAGATCATATAATCTCAATATAAAAAAAATCATACACAGTACATTTAAGAATGTCTAAACTAATAAATATACTCAGTAAATTAGCAAAATATTAAATTAACATACATTTATAAGATATGGTTCCATACACTTAAACTATCGGAAAAAATAAAGGAGGAAAACAATCTTATTAGCAATAGCATTAAAATAATACATTTCTTAGAACAAATTTAAGAAGGATCTAAAAAATCTTTAAAATACATGATATAAGATATCGATGGAAAAAATTAGAAAAAACACAAATTTTAAAATATTTTATGTGTACGGGTTAAAAGAATATTGTTAAAGTGCCATATTATCCAAAGGGTTTACAGATTCAATAAACTCCTTATCAAAATTCCATACCTTATCAAAATACCACAGTAACTACTGTAGTACTGGTTTTCACAGTAATAGTTACTGTGAAGACATAATAGTAATAAAATAGTAAGTTTTTATAGTAAAAACAGGATGGAACTTGCAGAAAAAAATGAAAAAAACAATGAAAGAGAAACCACTACTCACACATTTCAGACATGATGCAGAAAGAAAACTTAAAAAATAGTTTAACATAGAGTTTCTTAAACTTACAGAGATATTTCTATGTCCACCCAAACATTAAAAAAGCAGATCTTACAGTCTTATATATGCCATAAAAGGGGATTTTGGCTCTCATTGTAAACTTATAAACCTCAGGCTTCTCAGAAACTATCTACCTTGGAGCACAGCTCGCAAATCATATTTCAAAAACTGACTTTCTCCTTGACATTTGGACCTCTCATCTGTGTCATCTGCTGTATTCACTCTCGCCTACCTGGGGGTTTGGCCACCATCTCCGGTCTCTTCATATTCCAGGGCTCTTTGCCTTGCTCCAGACAGGCGATCAGGTCTGGCTTAGAAACAGCAATACCTGTTTCATTAAAAATAAGTAACATGAATGTTGCTCATATTCTCCAAATAATGCACTCAGTAAAGAGGATGTAATAGAAAATTCCAGTAAATTAATTATAAAATGCCAATTTAAAACAGAAATATTTCTAAATATGTAGAAAATGTTTTAAATTTATAGGTTCTTTTTTTTTTTAATTTGTAGATTCTTAATTTTACTAAACAGTACTACTGAATCAAAAACTGGTGATGACAATTAGATTTTAAGGTACAGAAAACAATATTTTATGCCACTAAATTTATGGAATTAACACTAATTTAGAGTAAACGATACAGATCAGTTCAGGAAGGCAAAAAGTTGAGATCAAGATGAAACATCTTGAAATTTTTTTTTTCCCTGCACTGACAAATCCCCAAGATTTTTTTTCTTCTCTTCTTTTTTTTTTTTTGAGATGGAGTCTTGCTCTGTCACCCAGGCTGGAATGCAGTGGTGCCATCTCAACTCACTGCAACCTCCACCTCTGGAGTCCAAGTGATTCTCCTGCCTCAGCCTCCCAAGTAGCTAAGACTATAGGTATGTGCCACCATGCATTGCTAACTTGTATTTTTAGTGGAAACGGGGTTTCACCATGTTGACTAAGCTGGTCTTGAACTCCTGACCTCAGGTGATCCACCTGCCAAGGCCTCCCAAAATGCCAGGATTACAGGCATTAACCACCGCAGTTGGCCCTGATGATTTTCTTAAAAATAGAAATCTGATACTTATTTATGGCAAGATAAATTACCAAAAAACATTCTACAAATAAAATAAAATCTTAGGGTATATTAGCAACTGTGTATTGAAGTTATTCTCACCAAGGAAGACCATGTTTCTGTAGTTCTCTAACATCACATTCCTATATAAATTCTGCTGTGTGGTATTCAGGCATTGCCACTCCTCTGGAGAGAATTCTATGGCCACATCCATAAATGTCAATGGTCTCTGAAAAACACACATACATATATTTACCAACTGGCCATGGGCAAAATTGAATTTGACTCAAGTTGAAATGAAATTCTAAAGAGAACTGATTCTGACTTATAAAGGGATGGAAATTATCCAAATAAAATAATTTTAAACACAGTAATATTCTCTGCTATATTCTCTAACTATGAGAAAAGAGTGAAATCAGTTTATATATGATAATTTTCTGGATAATAAAGTATAAAATTAAGGGCATGAACATAATGTATACATTTTTGAGTGCTATATTTACATTATACAGAATGAATGAGTTCTGTATATTTTTGAGATGAAAAAGACTTGTTGAGTTAGAAGGTACATCTCCATTTTTTTGAGATGCAGTCTGGCTCTGTAACTCAGGCTAGAGTGCAGTGGCACCATCTCAGCTCACTGCACCCTCTGCCTCCCAGGTACAAGCGATTCTCCTGCCTCAGCCTCCTGAGTAGCTGGGACTACAGGTGTGTGCCACCACACCTGGCTAATTTTGTATTTTTAGTAGAGACAGGGTTTCACCACATTTGCCAGGCTGGTCTGGAACTCCTGACCTCATGATCTACCTGCCTCCGCCTCTCAAAGCTGGGATTACAGGTATGAGCCATCACATCCAGCTTCTAATTTTAATATATAAAATAAGCTGGACTGGAGATCTTGTTATGCCATTTTTTTGGGGCAGAAGATCTGGAATAAAGTCTGAGTTGCTAAATTCTCAACAAGCTCACAAGTAATATCAGTTATTTTGCCCTAAAAAGAATATTTTATCAAACATCCAGTAAGTGAAAGAACCTGGGGTCTCCCCGCCATTTTTTATGGCCTATAAAAGAAGGATGAAAGCCTTCATTTTCCAAAGACAGATACATGCAAAGAAACCTTGAGAGAAGAGCAGCTGTCGGGTTAAATTTGATGATTTATGCACATCAGCTTCATAAAGAAGAGAAAAATAATTCTAGAGTGAAAAATCTGTCAGAGAGCTCTTTAATCAAGTGAATCATTAGCATCAACTGCAATAGGACAAATTTTTATGATGTGCTAAAACACACAGAAGGACCAGCATTGATGCTGGAATATTGCTACCAATAAGTACTTTATAGTCCAAATTCAATCATACAGAAACATCAGTTGTATGCAAAGTTCAAGATACAGGTATTTTCTATGTTCTGTAATTTTTCTTTTTTTTTTTTTGAGACAGAGTCTCGCTCTGTCACCCAGGTTGGAGTGCAGTGGCGCGATCTCAGCTCACTGCAACCTCAGCCGCCTGCAACCTCAGTCGCCCAAGTTCAAGCAGTTCTCCTGCCTTAGCCTCCAGAGTAGCTGGGGCCACAGGTGCATGCCACCACACCCAGCTAAGTTTTTGTATTTTTAGTAGAGACAGGAAAAAAGAGAAAAAAAAAAGTAGAGACAGGGTTTCACCATGATAGCCAGGATGGTTTTGATCTGATCTTGTGATCCACCTGCCTTGGCCTCCCAAAGTGATGGGATTACAAGCATGAGCCACCGCATCCAGCTATGTTCTGTAATTTTTAATAGTGATTTTAAATAGTCTTTCTTTAGCACCCTAGAGAATAGGTATGTCCTGATAATTTTTTTCAAAACTTTCTGGGTAATAAATGCCATCCTCTTTAAATAGGCATTTTCTTTATTCTGTTCTGCACAGGACTAATAGCAAACACAAATGGAACTTCAACATTACATGTCCTCCATCTTTACTAAGGATCCCAGCTTTTCCAATAGTAATCTTGAATATCCACACTTTTCCATGTTCAACCGCAAAAAGAACATTTTTAATGCTGTAGATCATCAATTAATGGTTAGAGTTTTACAAGGCATATAAAAAGTGGTAAGGTAGCTGGGCACGGTGGCTCACACCTGTAATCCCAGCACTTTGGGAGGCCGAGGCAGGCAGATCATCTGAGGTCAGGAGTTCAAGACCAGCCTGGCCAGCATGGAGGAAAAAAAAAAAAAAGCAAGATATAAGGCAGAAAATTTAGAGAAGGCTCTGATACGCAGGAAAGAAATATTTTTAAGAGACCCTTCATTATCGCAAGAATTTTAAAAGTAGTTAAAACAAACTCATTAAGGAGAAAAAACACAAGTACAGAAGTCAAGATTTGCAAGTACTAAACCTATAGCACACCAAGAGGCAGAGTGGACACAGCTCTTGATCTAAGACAAGTTTAGTTGAAAAAATGCCCCCTTTTCCTCTATCTCCTCCTTCTCAGATTCATTTTCAGATGAGATTTTTCTGGACAAATTACACCAGCATCTCGAGAATGTATCTTTAAAAGTGTCAGGACCACTTGTTTACATGCTACCACTACACCCACAGGCAGAAGGACTAAGACTCTCAGAAAAAGCTCACCCATTTCTGTTCCTTATATGAGAAAAGATTCAGAAACAATGAAGATATAAATATAAGTTTCTCCTTTCCTGCCCTTAGGTACCCTTTCCTGCCACAGACACCAGCAATTTCTGCTACAATAATGGAAATATGGATCACACTACCCTGTCCCTACCAAACCCAAACAGAACAGGCCCTGTGACCACCCTTCAATGGAAAAGTAAAACTTAATTCTCATAAGTATCCTGAACCCCTCGTATTTGATTCTGGCCTTACCTTAGAGTCATATGAGACACTTAAAATTAAAACAACATGAATGTGTCCATACAAAACAATAAACAGAACCTGTGAAGAAGGCACAAAAGATTTCTAATAATTGGCCATATAATTTGAGTACTGAGTAAAATGGCTGATTGCTACCATGTAAAGTTTGTAGAAATCTGAGGTAACTTGAAGCCTGAGAGGAAAAGGCCCCTCTTAGAGTAAAGCTTATCTGGAATCTTATGTGTTTATATCTGTCTAGTAATTCTAGACAGTGTCTGGAAAATATAATTACAAGAAAACTTTTCTCCAGCTCTAGAGAAACTCCAAAATGACAGAATAGAAAGTAAACTGTTTGATTACACAATTAAACCAGAATGTGACATGCATTACAGTCAATATTCTCAAGAGCTTGCAAAGACAAAAAGGCACTCCCGTAATCGGTCCACAAGTAAAATAATTTTCACCTGGTAATTGGGGAGGTGATCCATGTATGCTAATTGGTTATATTCAATGACAAAATTAACTTTTCACATCCTCATGAGAGGAGGTAATTTTGCAACTTAGGGTGTCATCTTCTTAGCTATTTACATTTTAAAGCAATGGCTCTTTACCCCGAGCACTAGACTAGAGCATTCTGCTTGCCCTTTCCTGATAGTCAGTGTCCTCTCTTGATTCCTACCACAGGGCTCACAGCTGGAAGCTCTCATGTCCCAATTGCCACAGCAGCACTCCAGTCCCACATCAGAAAAAGAAGCCTGAGATGCAGGAGGAGAGCCTGCAGACCTCCTGGGTAAAATTGCTCCTTCACAATAATGGGAAAGGGAGCAGTCATTCAGCCTCAGTTTCTACTTTATAATGGTCACATAAAAAAAAGTACTGCTGGATTTTCAGCATGAGTCTGGACAGAGACAGCTTTAACAGTTCTCCCTGTGACAACTCACCTCATTCATAGACACTATGGGATAGTAACAGGGCTTCTGAAACACCCAAAGCATTGGAGAGAAAAACAGCCCTTATCTTAGCAAAATTATATTAAGAGAAAAAACAAGAGCATCTTTAAATACTCAGATTAAATATAAAATTAATTAAGTTAAGGCCATGCTCGGTGGCTTGCGCCTGTAATCCCAGCATTGGGAGGCCAAGGTGGGCAGATCACAAGGTCAGGAGATCGAGATTATCCTGGCCAACAAGGTTAAACCCTGTTTCTACTAAAAATACAAAAAATTTGCCAGGTGTGGTGGTGGGTGCCTGTAGTCCCAGCTACTCGGGAGGCTGAGGCATGAGAACTGCTTGAACCTGGGAGGCAAAGGTTGCAGTGAGCTGAGATTATGCCACTGCACTCCTGCCTGGCCCGCAAAAGTGAAACTGTCTCAAAAAAAAAAAAATTAATCAAATTAGTCAGAAAATGTTCCCCTGAAATGTCTCTCTAAATACCCAAACCACACACCTACTCTCAGCATGAGAAGCATGAACATTATGAAGAAAGGGAACATATTCTCAGCAAAATTGTATAACATTTCTCTTTTATCTCTGCTGCTCTCTCATCTCCTAGCCACTGAATAGGGGATTTATACTGGAATACATGTGACAATTTCCACCAGCACCTTTTAATTTTTTTTGAGACAGAGTCTTGCTCTCTCACATACACTGGGATGCAGTGGCATAATCTTAGCTCACTGCAACCTACGCCTTCCAGGTTTAATCAATTCTCCTTCCTCAGCCTCCTGAGTAGCTAGAATTACAGATGCCCACCACCACCCCTGGCTAATTTTTGTGTTTTTAGTAGAGACAGCGTTTTACCATGTTAGCCATGCTGGTCTCAAACTCCTAACCTCAAGCGATCTGTCTGCCTGGGCCTCCGAAAGTGCTGGGATTACAGAGGTGAGCCACCATATCCAGCCTTCACCTACACTTTTCTTTTTTAACAGAGACGGGGTTTCACCATATTGGCCAGGATGGTCTTGATCTCCTGACTTTAGGTGATCCACCGGCCTCCAAAAGTCCTGGGATTACAGGCATGAGCCATGGCGCCCAGCCCTACACTTTTTTTTTTTTTGAGAAGAGTGTTACTCTGTTGCCCAGGCTGAAGTGCAATGGCATGATCTCTTCTCACCACAACCTTCGCCTCCTGGGTTCAAGCAATTCTCCTGCCTCAGCCTTCTGAGTAGCTGGGATTACAGGCACATGCCACCATGCCCGGCTAATCTTTTGTATTTTTAGTAGAGACAGAGTTTCACCATGTTGGCCAGGCTTATCTCGAACTCCTGACCGCCTTATCTGCCTGCCTCAGCCTCCTAAAGTGCTGGGATTTACAGGCGTCAGTCACTGCGCCTGGCTTCACCAACACTTTTTGATGAAGAATTGAAATCTGACTTTGTTTATATATTTCACAAATATATTTGAGCTTACAACATAGCTAACTTGAAAGCTGTTATACTTTTTGCACGACCACATCACCCATCATGCTTATTTGTACCATAATAGCAGCATTCAAGTTTAGAAAAATAAAAGATACTGAAATCATGCTTACCTGTAATTATCTCTATTGGGTAAATTAATACTAATGTCAGACTAACATCTACTATAATAATTTTGTCGTGAATTTTTTGGATATTAGATATAAATATCTAAATATAAATGAATTTAACATACTAGTAATAATGTAGAACTTTTTAAAATTTTCTGTAGCCATAATTTAGTTAAAATACTTCATATTTCAGGCCAGGCGTGGTGGCTCACACCCATAATCTCAGCACTTTGGGAGGCTAAGGCGGGTGGATCACCTGAAGTTGGGAGTTCAAGAGCAGCCTGACCACCATGAAGAAACTCTTTCTACTAAAAATACAAAATTACTGGGCATGGTGGGAGCATGCCTGTAATCAGTCCCAGCTACTCGGGAGGCTCAGGCAGGAGAATCACTTGAACCCAGAAGGCAGAGGTTGCGGTGAGCGAGATCGCACCATTGCACTCCAGCCTGGGCAACAAGAGCAAAACTCCGCCTCAAAAAAAAAAAAAAAAAGAAAGAAAGAAAAGAAAACTTTACTTGTATGAATACTGAAATGACTATTTAAGAAATTCACCCAAAACAAATATTGTGGTCTTATATTCATACTATTGTAGAAAACACCGTATAATTTAGGGCAGGCACAGTGGTTTATGACTGTAATCCCAGCACTTTGGGAGGTTGAGGCGGGAGGATCACCTGAGGTTAACAGTTGAAGACCAGCCTGGCAAACATGGTGAAACCCTGTCTCTACTAAATACAAAAATTATCCAGGCATGATGGCGGGTGCTTGTAATCTCAGCTACTCAGGAGAATCACTTGGACCTAGGAGATGGAAGTTGCAGTGAGCTGAGATCATGCCACTGCACTCCAGCCTGGGCAAGAGAGCAAGACTCTGTCTGAAAAAAAAAAGGATATACTGCATAATTTATATGATTGCAAGTTGTCTACAAACACATGCTAATTGTTTTGAACTAATAAATAGGAACCAAAGCATAACTATAGACTCCACTGTTCAATTTATACACTGAACTGTTCTTGCTTTTGCAGTGTAAGTACTTCAGCCTGCAAATATTGGATAATTACCTTGGATAATCAGTTTTTCTTTTCAAAGAAACTTATTCAGCATCTTTTAGTCTTTATCATTCTGTGTTGCTAAGTTTAATCCTATCTTTGTGCTCAACTTTTTGTGCGCTCTTAATATGAGCTTTAATCCAAACAAATCTGTATCTACATTAAGAGACTGAAAGTGAAAAAAAAACCAAACCTTTGCCAAAGCAAAAACCCTGCAATTGTTCTGAGGTCCTAAAGACAAACCTGAGTCAGAAAGAATGACAAAATGTTTCTTTAGCTATAATATGATTTACATATATTTCAAAAAAGCAGAGAAGAATATCTACATATAATTGAAATACTTCAATAAAAAAAAAGATGAACAAAATATCCTCCCTTATTATGAGGTAAGAAAATAAAGACTCTTACTAGAATTTATATTTTCTCCTGTAACAGCCAAATCTTGACCAGGCACAGTGGTTAATGCCTATAATCCCTGAACTTCAGGAGGCCGAGGTGGGCAGATTACTTGAGGTCAGGAGACCAGCCTGCCCAACATGGCAAAACCCTGTCTCTACTAAAAATACAAAATTGCCCAGACGTGGTGGTGCACACCTGTAATCCTAGCTACTCAGGAGACTGAGGCAAGAGAACTGCTTAAACCAGAAAGATGAAGGTTGCAGTGATCTGAGATCATGCCACTGTACTCCATCCCGGTGACAGAGTGAGACTCTGCCTCAAGAAAAAAAATGACCACAGCAGTCAGGCACAGTGGCTCATGCCTGTAATCCTAGCGGTTTAAGAGGTCAAGATGGGTGGATCACCTAAGGTCATAAATTCAAGACCAGCCTGGCCAACATGGTAGAATCCCATCTCTACTGAAAATACAAAAATTATGCCAGGTGTGGTGGCGTAAACCTGTAATTCCAGCTACTTGAAAGGCTGAGGCAAGAGAATCACTTGAACCCTGGAGGTAGAGGGTGCAGTGAGCAAAGATCACACTACTGCACTCCACGTTGGGAAACAGAGCAAGACTACATCTCAATTAAAAAAAAAGGATAATAGGGACATTACCACTGACCCCACAAAAATACAAATAGCTACTGAAGTTTACTATGGACTCCTCTATACATAAAAACTAGAAAATCTAAAGGAAATTGATAAATTTCTAGACAAATTATCCCAAGACTGAAGAAATAATAAGTTGAAGCCCCAAATAGATCAATAACAAGCTCTAAAACTAAATTAGTAATAAATAGTCTACCAACCAAAAAAGCCCAAGACCACAAAGTTCACACCTGAATTCTACCAAGGGTAAAAAGAAAAGCTAATATTATACCTTCTAAAGCAAATACAAAAAATTAAGAAGGGACTTCTCTCTCGCTCATTATATAACAGCATCATTCTGATACCGAAACCTGGCAGAGACAAAATGAAGGAGAAAACTTCAGGCTAATATCCTTGATGAACACTACTGCAAAAATCCTCAACACAATATGGGCAAACCAAATCCAGCAGCACATCAAAATGCTAATCCACTGTAATCGGGTAGACTTTATCACTGGAATGCAAGGTTGGTTCAACATACAAAAATCAATAAATCTGATTCATCACATAAACGAAAGAACCACAAAATTATCTCAATAGAGGCAGAAAAAACTTTCAATGAAATTTAACATCTTCACGTATAAAACCCTCAACAAACTAGGCATTGAAGATATATATTTCAAAATAATGAGTTATCTATCACAAACCCAAAGCCAACATACTAAATTGACACAAGCTGGAAGCATTCCTTCTTGAAAACTGGCACAGGACAAGGACACTTTTTCTCACCACTCCTATTCAACATAGAATTGGAAGTGCTGGCCAGTGAATCAGGCAAGGTAAAAAAATAAAATGCATCCAAACAGAAAGGGAGAATATCAAGCTATCCCTGTTTTCAGATGACATCATTCTATATATAGAAAACCTTATACTCTTGGCAGAAATGCTCTCTGACAAAAAACTTCCACAAAGTTTCAAAATATAAAACAAAGGTAAAGAAATTAAGTAGAACCTCTATCCATCAAAATCCAAGCCAAAAGCCAAATCAAAAACACAATTCCAGGGCCAGGCATGGTGGCTCATGCCTGTAATCCCAGCACTTAGGAAGGCCGAGGTGGGCAGATCACCTGAGGTTGCAAGTTCAAGACCAGCCTGACCAACATGAGAAACTCCGTCTATTAAAAATACAAAATTAGCTGGATGTGGTGGTGCATGTCTCTAATCCCAGCTACTCAGGAGGCTGAGGCAGGAGAATGGCTTGAACCTGGGAGGCAGAGGTTGCAGTAAGCCAAGACTGCGTCATTGCACTCCAGCCTGGGCAACAAGGGCAAAAACTCCATCTCAAAAAAAAAAAAAAGTTCCCATTCACAAATGCCACAAAAAGAATAAAGTATCTAGGAATACAAATAACCAGGGAGGTGAAAAATCTCTACAACAATTACAAAACACTCCTCAAAGAAGTCAGTGATGATGGCTGGGTGCAGTAGCTCACCCCTGTAATCCTAGCACTTTGGAAGGCCAAGGTGGACAGATCACCTGAGGTCAGGAGTTCGAGACCAGCCTGACCAACATGGTGAAACCCCATCTCTATTAAAAACAAAAAGTCAGTGATGACACAAGCAAATACAAAACTATTTTATGATCATGAAAAGACAAGATCAATATCATTAAAATGGCCATACCAACCAGGCACTATGGCTTGTGCCTGTAATCATAAAACTATGGAAGGCCAAGGAAGGCAGACTACCTGAGCTCAGGACTTTGAGACCAGTCAGGGCAACATAAACCCAATTTCTACAAAAATACTAAAAGAAAAATTAGGTGGACTTGGTGGTGTGCGCCTGTAGTCCCAAATACCTGGGGACCTATGGTAGGAAGCCATGTTTGATTCCAAAATGTTGAGGCTGCAGTGAGTCAAGCTCACGCCACTGCACTTGTCTGGGTGACAGAATGACACCCTTTTCATAAAATAAAATATTTTTTAATAAAAATATAATAAATCCGGGTGCAGTGGCTCACCCCATAATCCCAACACTTTGGGAGGCTGAGGCCGGCAGATCACATGAGGTCAGGAGTTAGAGACCAGCCTGACCAACATGGAGAAACCCCGTCTACTAAAAACACAAAAATAGCCAGGTGTGGTGGTACATGCCTATAATCCCAGCTACTCAGGTGACTGAGGTACTCCTACCTTGAACCCAGGAGGCAGAGGTTGTGGTGAACTGAGATCCTGCCGCTGCACTCCATCCTGGACAACAAGAGTAAAACTCTGTCTCAAAAAACAAAAAAGAGAGAAAATATAATACATAAATATCATGGAATACTGTGTGGCCATAAAAAGGGAACAAGATCATGTCATTTGCAGCCAATGGATGAAACTGAAG
>PVKP010020051.1:0-41332 GCA_004027715.1 Plecturocebus donacophilus | reverse complement strand
AGGGGAGGGACAGTGGGGGGGGAGGGACAGTGGAGGGTGGGGAGTTGCGGGGAGATAGCATGGGGAGAAATGCCAGATATAGGTGAAGGGGAGGAAGGCAACAAATTACACTGCCACGTGTGTACCTATGCAACAATATTGTATGTTCTTCACATGTACCCCAAAACCTAAAATGCAATAAAAAAAAAAATAAATAAAAAATAAAAATAAAAGTCAGAATAGTGGTTTTGGACTTTAGATACATGGACTCATCTAGGATATACTCTTTTGTGTCTAGCTTTTTTGATTCAACATGATCGCTATGAAATTAATTTGTGTTATTGCATTTAGTGAATATGTTGCAATACTAGATCTGTTCTACTGTTGATGGATGCTTGAATTATTTCCACTTTGAGGCTAGTATGAATAACACTGCTATTAACATGGTGTATGTGTCTTTGAGGGGAGCATAATCGTTCATTTCTGTTGTGAAAATTACTGGTTTACCTTGTAATCCCATGATTGGGTAGGTACCCTAACAAAAATTGTTCTGCCATAAAGACACATGCATGAAGATGTTCACTGCAGCACTATTCACAATAGCAAAGATATAGAATCAACCTATGTATCCATCAGTCATAGACTGGATAAAGAAAATGTGGTAGATACACTGTGGAATACTATGCAGCTCTAAAAAAGAATGAGATCATGTCCTTTGCAGGAACATGGATGGACCTGGAGGCCATTAGCCTAAGCAAACCAATGCAGGAACAGAAAACCAAATACTGCATGTCTTCACTTATAAGTGGCGCTAAATACTGAGTATACTTGAGCACAGAGAAGGGACCAACAGACAGCAGGGCCCTACTTGAGGATGGAGGGTAGGAAGAGGATGAGGATTGAAAAACTATAGCGTACTGTACTTATTATCTGGGTGATGAAATCATTTGTACACCAAACATCTGTGACACACAATTTACCTATATAGCAAATTTTTACATGTACCACTGAGCCTAAAATTAAAAAAAATTTAAAAAAATTAATGACAACTATACATGCATAAAATTAAGCCTCTGTTAAATTCATTAGCGACTGGATGCAGCAAATGATACCTGTAATCCCAGCACTTTGGGAGGCAGAGGTGGGTAGATCACTTGAAGTCTGGAGTTCAAGACCAGCGTGGTTGACATGGTGAAACCCCATCTTTACTAAAAATACAAAAATGAGCCAGATGTGATGGCATGAACCTGAAGTGCCAGTACTTGGGAGGCTGAGGCACAACAGTCACTTGAACCCGGGAGGTGGAGGCTGTAGCCTGGGTGATAAAGTGAGACTCTGTCTAAAAGAAAAATTCATTGGAATAAATAATACAATTATCAAGTTCATAATTAATTTTAAAAATTACTAGGGTACGCATTTTTAGATTTAGTAGACACCGATAAGTGATGTAGGAGAATACTAGTTGCTCCACATCTCACTAATGCTTGATATTGTCAGTCCTTTCTGACAACCTCATGCATATAATGGTATCTCATTTTGGTTTTAATTTGTATTTCCCTGAAAAATAATGATTTTCAGCACTTTTTAATATGCTTATTGGCTTTTGGCTACCCTCATTTGTGAAGTGCTTATTTAAGATTTTGGCCATCTTTTTAGTATTCAGTCTTTTTAAAAACTGATTCATGGGAGTTTTTAATGTATACTGAAGATGAGCTCTTAGTTGGATATGTGTATTGCAAATAACTTCTTTCAGTCTGTGATTTGCTTTTTCCAGTCTCTTATGACTGAAAATAAATTCTTAATTTTAATTGTCTTGATGTCTGGTAAAGTAAGCATCTAGATTTGTTGTTGTTCTTCACATTTGATTTGGCTATTCTAAATCATTTATTTTTCCATATAAATTCGTTTATTCAATTTTTTAAAAAACTTTTAAGTTCAGAGGTACATGTGCAGGTTTGTTACATAGATAAATGTGTGTCTTGGGGATTTGTTATATAGATTATTTCATCACCCAGGTATTAAGCCTAGTACTAATTTTTTATTTTTTCCAATCCTCTCCCTCCTCTCACCCTCCATCCTCAATTAGACCTCAGTGTCTATTGTTGCCCTCTGTGTATCCATATGTTCTCATCACTTAGCTCCCACTTATAAGTCAGAACATTCAGTGTTTGGTTTTCTGTTCTGCATTAGTTTGCTAAAGATAATGGCCTTCAGCTCCATCCATGTCCGCGCAAAGCACATGATCTTGTTCCTTTTTATGGCTGCATAGTATTCAGTAGTATATATGTTCCACATTTTCTGTATCCAGTCTATCATTGATGGGCATTTCGGTTGATTCCATGTCTTTGCTATTGTGAATAGTGTTGCAGTGAACATACACATACATGTATCTTTATAATAGAATGATTTATAGTTCTTTAGGTATATATCCAGTAATGGGATTCCTGGGTTGAATGGTACATTAGTTTGTTTTCATGCTGCGATAAGGAGATACCTGAGACTGAGACTGGGTAATTTATCAAGGAAAGAGGTTTAATTAACTCATGGTTCCACGTGGCTGGGGAGGCCTCACAATCATGGCAGAAGGCAAAGGAGGAGCAAAGTCATGTCCTACATGGCAGAAGGCAAAGGAGGAGCAAAGTCATGTCCTACATGGCAGCAGGCAAAGAGAGAATGAGAGCCAAGTGAAAGGGGAAACTCCTTATTAAACAATCTGAGGCTTATTCACTACCAGGAGAACAATATGGGGGAAACCTGCCACCATGATTCAATTATCACCCACCAGATCCCTCCCACAACACTTGGGAATTATGGGAGCTACAATTCAAGATCAGATTTGGGTAGGGACACAGCCAAACCATATCAAATGGTTTTCTGCCTCTAGGTCTTTGAGGAATCGCCACACTGCCTTCCACAATGGTTGAACTAATTTATACTCCCACCAGCAGTGTAAAAGTGTTCCTTTTTCTTCACAACGTTACCAATATATGTTGTTTTTTGACTTTTTAATAACCATTCTGATTGGTGTGAGATGGTATCTCATTGTGGTTTTGATTTGCATTTCTCTAATGATCAGTGATACTGAGACTTTTTTTTCATACAATTGTTAGCCACATGTATGTCTTCTTTGGAAAAGTGTCAGTTCATGACCTTTGCCCACTTTTTAATGGGGTTGTTTTTGTTTTTGTACGTTCACGTTCCTTATAGATGCTCGATGTTAGTCCTTTGTCGGATGCATAGTTGCACAAATTTTCTCCCATTCTGTAGGTTGTCTGTTTATTTTGAAGTTTCCTTTGTTGTGCAGAAGCTCTTTAGATTAATTAGATCCCATTTTCAGTTTTTGCTTTTGTTGCAATTGCTTTTGACATCTTCATCATGAAATTTTTGTCCATTCCTGTGTCCAGAATGGTATTGTCTAGGTTGTCTGTCTTCCAGAGTTTTTATAGTTTTGGGTTTTACACCCAAGTTTTCATTCTATTTTGAGTGAATTTCTGTATATAGTATAAGGAAGGGGTCCAGTTTTAATCATCGTGTTATGGCTAGTGAGTTATCCCAGCACCATTTATGGAATAGGGGTTACTTTCTCCATTGCTAGTTTTTGTCAGGTTTGTTGAAGATCAGATAGTTGTAGGTGTACAGTCTTATTTCTGGGTTCTCTGTTTGATTCCATTGGTCTGTGTATCTGTTTTTGTTTTAGTATTGTGTGGTTTTGGTTGCTGTAGCTCTGTAGTGTAGTTTGAACTCAGGTAGTTATGCCTCTAGCTTGTTCTTTTTGCTTAGGATTGCTTTGGCTATTCAGGCTATTTTTTTTTCGTTCCATTCCATATAAATTTTAAGATCAGTTTTTCAGCACACACACACACACACACACACACACACACACACACACACACACAGCAAGGATTTTGCTTAGAATTGCATTGAATCTGTAGTTCAATTTAAGAGACGTTGTCACCTTAGCAATATTGAGTTTCCAATCTATAAATATTATATGTCTTTACTTAGGTTAGTGTTTCACAACCAGGGTTAATTTTGCCTTTTGGTGGACATTTGACAATGTCTAAAGACATTTTGATTGTCACATCCTTGTTAGGGGGATGACATATGATATTGATGTCTTGTGGGCATACAGGAAGGCTGTTTGACATCTTAAACAGACAGGACAGCCCCACAACAAAGGCTAATCCAGCCTGAAATGTTAAGAATGTTGGGAACCCTAATTTATGTCTTTAATTTCTCTAAGTAATGTTTTTTTCATTTTCAATATTGGGATATTACACATTTTTGTTAGATTTATTCTTAGATAATTACTATTTTGATGCTATTGTGAATGGTAGCTTCAAATTTCATTTTCTAATTATTGCCAGTATGTGTGTATGTATGTGTTTATGCATAGGTGTGTATTTGTTGTTTTATATGCCTCTTATATTGTCTTTATATGTTTCCATTGTTTTTTATTTTTTATTTTAGAGGTTCCTCTTTCATCTCTTTTTCCCCTTATGATTTTTTATTGCTGTTTAAGAAACTAGGATTTTTGTCCTGTGGAATTTCTCACAGCTTGAATTTGGCTGATTCTCTGCCATGGTGGTGTTTAATATGTTCTGTCCCCATCTTTATGATTATTGCCTCTATCTGTTAATTTATTAGGAGCTGCAGAATGATGATATTCTAATGCTATCATTTGCTTTTCATTTGTTAGCCCAGGATACTTTCGTAAAGGGAAACTCTTCCTTCTTCCACCACCCCAACTAATTGGTTAGTCTGAGTTCATAGAGAAAAAGCAGGATAATTGCTTATTCTTTCCCTTTTTATCAGTTTTCAAAATAATGAATTGGTTCCTTAGGATCTTCCACAGACAGCCAGTCAGATTTTTTTTTTTTTTTAATTAAAAGTATCAGCCAGGTGTGGTGGCTCACACCTGTAATCCCAGCACTTTGGGAGGCCAAAGCAGGTGGATCACGAGGTCAGGAGTTCGAGACCAGCCTGGCCAACATGGTGAAACCCCGTCGCTACTAAAAATACAAAAATTAGCTGGGCATGGTGGTACGTGCCTGTAATCTCAGCTACTCAGGAGGCTGAGGCAAGAGAATCGCTTGAACCTGGGAGGTGGAGGTTGCAGTGAGCCGAGATTGCACCACCAGCCTGGGTGACAGAGGGAGACTCCATCTCAAAAAACAACAAACAAACAAAACTTAAAGTATCATTATGAACTCATGGTTTATAATGAATTTAAACTTACTTGATGTTTCAGTTCATTGATATTTCTACCCTCAGGGGTGATCGGTTGTTTCGTCTTTGGCTAGTAGGAAACCCTTCAAGACCCTAAAATGTTTTTTAAAATTCCTTACTTTCTGCTATGACATGGTATTTCAAGCTTTTCTGGAATATTTCTTGCTCCTAACCTGGAATCAGCCATTTCTACAAGAAGGCGTGGTCTCTTTTCCTTTCCTGGAAAGGATGCAATGCTGTGTAGTGCCACTAGGTGATCATTGCTCCCAGGCTTTTTCAGTGGATAGAGCTAGGAAATAGTTTCTGTTTGTCTGTTTGTTGTTTTGAGATGGAGACTTGCTGTTGCCTGGGCTGGAGTGCAGTGGCGCAATCTCAGCTCACTGCAGCCTCTGCCTCCTGGGTTCCAGCGATTCTCCTGCCTCAGCCTTCCGGGTTGCTGGGATTACAGGTATACACCACCACGCCTGGCTGATTTTTGTATTTTTAGTAGAGACAGGTTTCATCATGTTAGCCAGGCTAGTCTCAAACTCCTGACCTCAGGTGATCCTCCTGCCTCAGCCTCCAAAAGCACTAAGATCACAGGCGTGAGCCACTGTGCCCAGCCATATTCTTTTAAAGATAAAAAATTCAATGAGTTTGCTTTTATTCTTCCAGTTTGTATTTTGGACTCTAAGGTTTAAAAGTTTATTTCAACCTTTTTCCTATGCACAAAGTCCTGGGTCCCAACAAACACTAACATACTTACCGATTGCTTTCTCACCTACTACAACCCATACGACTCAGCAGCCTTGGAATAACGATACCCACTTGTCCAGTAAGAATATGATTACTGAAAACAGATTAAGATTTTTCTTTTGGCCACCTTTTGGGGTCAGTTTTAAAAGGTATTTCACAATATGGATATACTATCAGATTATTATGTTGTAAAGTCTCTTGGAATCGTGCTGCTCTAATGTTATGTTATCAACTGGATTTGCTTTTAGGGACACTTTATTCTCTTTCTTTTGACTTTAGGGATTGGATTATTAACATTTGATTTAGTATTGTGAATAATTTTTACATTATTTCAAAACAAAATCTACAAAACAATGGATAAAAGGGAGCTTCATTTCCATCCTTGTTTCTTCTTCCCTATTCCCCTCCCTCACTTATAGGTATCAATTTTGAAAAAAATGTTATAGATTAACCTACCATTGTTTTTTCAATATCAGCAAATAGGTATATATGCTTAGTCTTCTTTAAAAAAAATAAATGGGTTTTTCACTATGGCTTGTTTCACTTGCCCTATTTTTTGTATATCTTTTGGTATTTAGAAAGGTTTGTGTTTGGGTTCGAATGCTTACCTTTATACTCAGCCTTCACATGGCACTCTTACTCCTCTCTTGTTTGGTCTTTATCTGTTGGTTCCAAATGTGAGCAGTATTGAAATGAGCGGGGAGCCTCTTCCTCCCCTTCCACAGCACTGGTTTTGAACTAATGACCTTCATACTCTTTGGGAACATTTCCAGATCTCCAAAATGAATGTATTTTGTATAGAGACACATGTGTGGTCCACAACTGATAATTGATTAGGATGTGGTAGGTTAACTTAGGGTCACTTGTTAAAAAAAAAATACAAGTGGGCTAGGTGCAGTGGCTCATGCCTGTAATCCCAGCACTTTGGGAGGCTGAGGAGAGCTGATAACTTGAGGCCAGGAATTCAAGACCAGCCTGGCCAACATAGTGAAACCCCATCTCTATTGAAAATACAAAAATTAGCCAGGCATGGTGGCACATGCCTGTAATCCCAGCTACTTGGGAGACCGAGGCAGGAGAATCGCTTGAACTGGGGAGGTGGAGGTTGCAGTGGGCTGAGACTGCGCCATTGCACTCCAGCCTGAGCAACAGAGCGAGACTCTGTCTAAAAAAACCATCCAACCAACCAAGTACCAAGTGAACTGTGTTTGATCAGGCTCTTCCACCAGCGAGCGATGGGCAGCCTGAGAGGACATCCACCTGTCCCGCAGTGCATTATCCTGTACCTGATGCACCTGGGTGCTGTGTGGGATGCAGATGGTTCTTTAAGGAGGGAAAATGCTTTCCTTGGGCTGGTTTCCATGTTTTTTTTCCCCCCACTTAAGTGATAAGATGGTATATGAAGTCATAAGGGCCAGGTTAGGTACCATGAATAATTAATTGCCACAGCTCTCAGAAACCCAATTTTAGAAGCAGATGTGGCAATAGTAGGCCCTGGTTTCAGTTTCCTTCATTTTACAAATGGCAAAGTGGCTAACATGTAATCAGGGAAAGGGAAAAGGAGGGAAAAGCTGTAGTACTCAGCACTTGATTGAGACGTGTCTGGTTCCTGAAAGGCAGTTAGTTCTGTGTCATCCCTTTCTTCACTGACTTGGATTTGCGGAATGCCTACTATGTGTAAGGTGGATATTATATATACAGTAGGATAGGGTAGGAGCCTGTACTGTTATGCCCATATAGTGCTGTGGAATGAGAAAAACTAACATGTATTTTGAGGCAGATTGTGGGGATGACAGACACTATAAAAGTGTACCATTTGAGCTAGGTTCAGGAGTGTGAATGATGGTTAGAGATTCCTCACAAGTGAATTGACCTTCCTTTTTTTTTGAATATAGGTTTAAGTAACCTATTAAGTGGGATAAGCAGACTATTATTAACTATAGAATTTAGGTAGGTACTAAGTAGATGAAAAAGAAAGTGGTAGCAGAAGGTTAGTGTTACTGTTAAATCAAGTCCTAGATCTCACACATACTCTCTCTTTCTCTGACACACACAGAGTGCACCAAGAGAAAAATGAATGTGTGTACCTTTAATCTCAGTAATGCCACCTCTAGCATTTTATCCCAAGAAAATATTTGGCCTTGTCTGCAAAAGTATATGTGCAAGATGTCAATTAGGCATATATGTGTATATACACACACATTGACAAAGTAAGTGTGCACCTTCTCTTTCCCATAGACACACACATACTCCCACTTTGCATATATTCTGTATTTATAGTAGGAGATTGAATAAATTGTTTCATTTCTTTTAATAGTGACCATATATTATTTGCATAATAAAAAATCAGTAAAATGATTTTCATTTAAGAAGGTAATTACAATTTGCTTTTCCTTTTAGTGCAATTTATAGAGATCTGGATTTTTGATATTTTTTACTGTTTTTGGTTTTGAAGAAGAACATTTATATTCTTATATTCTTTAAATTGTTATTGATTCAGTTTCATTTTTGGCTTACAACAAAATCAGATGATTACAAGGGAGGAATGGCTGACTCTTAGGGAGGCACTCCTAAGGTTCTTGGATTGATGAATTGAGTTTGTGAAGTCTGACTCATTGATGAAACTCTTTGATCTACTCTAGAAATTATACTGATTTTCAAATGTGTTGAACATTTGTAACAAGTTTTGTGTTTTAAAAATGATCAAACTGGTAATGGCAGAAGATTATTTTAAAACTGAATAATAACCTTTCTTTGGCCATGTTTTTATAGGTGTCAGATTGTTTCTGCCTTTTTTTTTTTTCGAGACAAAGTCTTGCTCTGTCGCCCAAGCTGGAGTGTAGTGGTGCGATCTTGGCTCACTGCAACCTCTGCCTCCCAGGTTCACGCAATTCTCCCTGCCTCAGCCTCCCGAGTAGTTGGGATTACAGACACCCGTCACCACACCTGGCTAACTTTTGTATTTTTAGTAGAGATGGGGCTTTGCCATGTTGACCAGACTGGTCTCCAACTCCTGACCTCAGATAATTCACTCGCCTCAGTCTCCCAAAATGTTGGGATTACAGGTGTGAGCCACTGCACCCGGCCTGTTTCTACCATCTTTATATTTACTGTGTCAACTCTTTAATAGCCACAATTAAAAAGTTTACTAAGGCAGTGTCTGTTATAATTTGACTTTTGGTTTGCCTTGCTTTGAACAATTAGGCAAATTCTATTCTGGCAGTTAGAGTTGTAAACCACCTTGCCTCTTTAACTTCTTTCTTAGAGTGATTTAATCAGCTTGATGACCTTAACTTCTTTTATCCAGTTAGTAGGATTACGTGGTAATCATGATTTGTCAAATGCTTTTAAAATAAAATTTTACAATGAAAATAATTTTATTTTTTTTTTAACAGAAATCATAGTCCACTAATGAGTTTTGGAGCCAGTTTTGTCAGTTTTTTGGTAAGTTGATATCTTAAGACCTATTGGCATGAAGGAAACAATTATATAAAGTAATGTCTGTTAGTGGCTACCAGTTGTATAGATACACTGTTATAGAAAGTCTTTTAGAGCTTAAAGCTGAAATAAAGTTTTTATCTATTACCCAATGCCTATGAAATAATCTGTCTTACCTAATTTTAAAAATAAATGCCTGTATCTTATTTATAGAGTATTATATTTTAACCAAAGTTCTTTTTAGAATAAAAATGTAATGGAAAGAACTTTGGTGATTAAAACTGCATTCGAGGGAGAAAAAAGGGTCTGGGTTTGGATAATAAAGGTTTGCTCTAAAATTGTTGAGTAAATGTGGACTAGAGGACAAGTTAAATGAGCAGAGCTAACGTTTGTCAGTTAAGGTTACATTTCCAAATACGAGTATTTGGGAATAGAGGAAGTAGGTTGCAGTTAGGTTTTAAAGCACATTGGGCAATGTGGAAAATGGGGTGCTTTGATTTTTCAGAAACAGTTAAGCATCACACAAACTACTTTCAAACACATAATTTTTTAAAAGACTGTTGAAGAATTGCGTAACAGCAAGAAAAAAAAGACATGACAGAGACTGAAAAAGAGAAAGCATTTAGATCTAAGACTTAGAACGATGTCAGCAAATGGGCATGTCACACACAGCCTGGCAGTGCTCAACCACAGGTACCAGGCCAGCTTCCAGTGAGACATTTTTATTCAAGGTATTTATTTCCTCTTATTGCCAGTTAATGCAACAAAAATGTGAAATGCTGTTGTTTGAAAGAATACATTATTCCCAACCTCAAGGAAGATGGTACAGGTCGTAACATTAGCACCCGAATGATTACAAGAGCTGTAAACGAGATATATCCAAAGGGTCTTGGCTGAGTCTGGTGGCGGACGAGGAGGTGAGAAGCAAGGCCACACAGCAGGGTTGAGATTTCAGCAGCTTGAGAGGTGGGTTGGGAAGAAGAGTGTGGCAGGGAGGCTTGGGCCAGGATGATGGTGGTGTGGTTTGGCTAGAATGGAGAAGTAGGTTAGAGCCATACTGAGGAAGCCTGAAATGTGAAATGCCGAGATGGAGGTGGTAGAACTTGATAGGAAATGGGGAGCTAGAGACATAGGTTCATTAGGTCCTTCCAAGAACCAGGTATCCTATAGCAAGTCTCTTTCTGCTCCTGTAAGCCCATTCATCTCAGAAAACCCAGCTTTACTGGGTAAAAGTCACAGGTGGTCAGCAATTTGGTAGATTTCCCCTTCCTGGTTAAATGTGACCTGAAAAAGTCCACCAGGATCAGGTGCCTGGAAACAAGCTGTCATGGAATTTTGAACCATAGACAATATAAAACGAATTCCTTTTAAGTGAACCCACTGGAATTGCAGTCCCTGGAAAGACTGAATTTTTCCAAGAGTACCTACAAGCTGTTGTTTCATTAGCATTTTCTGTGCAGTACTTGGTGGAGCCAGAGATCCATATGTGGGTAGAATGAAGTTTAGAATTAGACACCATTGTAAAAACTAAATTGAGCAGACCAATCAGAAATTATAGAGAATTTTTGTTGCTGTGTTTAATAACAGCAACAATAAAACTTGAAGAACAGTAATTGCAGGGACGTTTATTACTATATTTTTTTTATGATGATGTGATAGAGGTATAGTCTTATTTCATATTGAGATTATAGTTTTTTTAAATGAATAGATTGTACTGTTACATTTACATTCTTTTGCTAGAAATAGTTAATTTGTGTTTTTTTTTTAATTTGGAGTTTTAACAAATTCACCTAAATTTATTTATCTCTCTCTCTCTCTCTCTCTCTCTCTCTCTCTCTCTCTCTTTCTCCTCTGTCTCTCTCTCTAGAATGCCATGATGACATTTGAGGAAGAAAAAATGCAGTTGGCATGTGATGACTTAAAAACTACAGAAAAACTGTGTGAAAGTGAAGAGGCTGGAGTAATTGAAACAATCAAGAATAAAATTAAGAAGAATGTAAGTACTGCAGCTTTAGGTTGTGAACTGTGTGCCACTTATTTAGAATACCACTTTTGTTCATTTAGAACAAAAAGCATTTGCTTGGTTTTGGTATTTAGAATATCACTGAAAAACCACAATGTTTCTTACGGTTTTTGGCTATATAAAATGTATCTCTTAAAAAAACCGAAGGTCCTTTCAGTCATCCAGAGCCATTCAGTGCATGTGCTTTTGATATTTTAGAATCATCATCTCCCATAATGGGCCATGTGGCAAGAGCTGTTTTAATGAGCCTTTCCTATACGTAATTCAAATAGGATACGATGGCAGTTGATGAATAATATAATTTTGGTATAATTCTGAAATTCAGCAGTTTATCTAATTTGCCCCAGGCCTCACTAGCTTTTGGTTACAAATAGTCATAATAACATCATAATCCAGTTTTCCTGATTTTACCTTCATCTTTCAGTGCAAAAGTGCTAGGCTATGAAGAGGCATCCTCCTAGCTCTGATGTTACTTGGAGTGCCCAAGTGTCTCACATATGTCACTGACAAATCAGCCTGTTGGATATAGTCATCAGAAGACACCTGTCTTCTACTCCTGCATGCCTGTGCCTTGCCTATAAAGCATCGTAGGAGAGTGCTTTACCTCTGCTCTTGTTTATAGTGGCCACCATGAGAAAGCCACTGATGGGCCAAGTGTCCCATCTCCAGATGCTACAGAGGGCCAGAGTTTTCCTAGCTTCCTCTCTCTCCAGCCTGACGTCTAGTCAGTGACCAAGTGCTGTTGACTTTTTTTCTTAAATGCCTCTTAAATTCATCGACTGCTCTCCATCCTCACTGCCATCTCTGTAGGTCAGACACCATCCCACTTGTCTAAGACACATCGGCATTTCTGCCTCCGGTCTCATGGTTTCTTAATGTAGGGGTCCCCAACCCCTGGGCCGTGGGCCCATACTGGTTCATGGCCTGTTAGGAACCAGGCCACAGAGCAGGAGGTGAGCTGCAGGGTGAGTGACCATTACCGCTTGAGCTCCACCTCCTGTCAGATCAGCAGTGTCATTAGATTGTCATAGGAGCATGAACTGTGCATGCAAGGGATCTAGGGTGTGCGCGCTCATTATGAGAATCTAACTAATGGCTGATGATCTGAGGTGGAACAGTTTCATCCTGAAGCCATTAACCCATACCCTCCCCACCCCCTAACCCTATCCATGGAAAAATGGTCTTCCATGAAGCTGGTCCCTGGTGCCAAAAAGGTTGGGGACTGCTGCTCTAATTCATTGTCCAAAATATAGTCACTGAAATGCAAATTTGTTGCTTACTTGGTTTTTAGTGGCTCCTCTCACCAGCCATTGCCATTATAATAAAGTACCAATTCTTTAATGTGGTTGCCTTGGCATTTACGTTTCCTCTGCCTGGAGCATTCTCCTCCCTCATTTCCTGGTTCCTGCTCTTTTTTAGTTTGTTCTAGGTGTCCTTTTCCCAAGGACTCTTGTTTGAGGCTCCATGCCCTGTGGAGTATGTCTCCTACAGGTCCCGTGGTTCCCTGCCCTTATCCTTAGAGTGCCTCCCACAATACATAGTAATAAGGTCTGTACTTCCTCAGTACAATTCAGTATCCAATACCATGTCTAGCATTTGCATTAATAATTAACATTTGTAATGTGTCCTTGCAATTTAAAAAGTATTTTCATATTAAGCATCTCATTAGCCCTCCCAACAATCCTACACAGTAGTTTTTTTTTTTTAGACGGAGTGTCGCACTGTCTCATGGTCTGGAGTGCAATGGCACAATCTCCTCTCACTGCAACCTCCGCCTCCCGGGTTCAGCGATTCTCCTGCCTCAGCCTCCCAATAGCTTGGATTACAGGCGCCCACCACCACACCTGGCTAATTTTTTGTATTTTTAGTAGAGACAGGGCTTTCTCCATGTTGTCCAGACTGGTCTCGAACTCCTGACCTCAGGAAATCCACCCACCTTGTCCTCCCAAAGTGCTGGGATTAAAGGCATGAGCCACTGCGCCCAGCCAGATGTTATTACAAATGAGGAAATAAAAGTATCTTGACATTTTTCCAAGTGAATAGAGTGGTGAGTGCTGGGGTTAGATTTGGAACAACAGTGACCATGACGGATTATGCTAAAATCTACAAAAAAGGGAAGGAGATAACTCTGGCATGACTACTGTGTATACTGTTGACACATCTGCAAAAATCCTATTATTTTTTCTGTCATTGTGATAGCATATTGAAAGCTATTTAACTTATTTTATTCAAGTTTACTTTGTACTAAATACAGAGTGTTCTATTCTGGAGTGATTTTTCTTCATTTTAGAAACATGATAAAGACCAACATTTTATAAAAAGTGATTTGACTTTGCATATTTTTATTTATATGACTTATATTTCAAGTACTGTTTGTGATTTATTCAAAGCTAATTTTAAATTCCAGAATATTTTCTCCTTAATGGAAATGTAATCAATTTCTGATCCTTACATCTCAGTTTCATGCATGAATAGAATGTCCCTAATGTGGCCAGGTGCAGTGGCTCACGCTTGTAATCCCAGCACTTTGGGAAGCCGAGGTGGGAGGATCACCTGAGGTTGGGAGTTTGAGAGCAGCCTGATCAACATGGAGAAACCATGTCTCTATTAAAAATATAAAAATTATCCTGTGTGGTGGCACATGCCTGTAATCCCAGCTACTCAGAAGGCTGAGGCAGGAGAATTGTTTAAACCCAGAAGGCAGAGGTTGCACTGAGCTGAGATTGCACCACTGCACTCCAGCCTGGGTGACAAGAGTGAAACTTCATCTCAAAAAAAAAAAAAAAAGAATGCCTCTAATGTTATCCTACCTGAAGACAGGTGGCTGCAAAGTTGACTTTTCAGGTTGTCTACTTGGAGGAATATATTGTACCTTTAATAATTTTTATTTTGGATAAGAAAGACTTTACATTGTTTATTTTTTAGAAAAGGTGAAACTCCAAAGTTTTGTGTTGCTTTCATATTTCCTATGAATTCAGCTTGTATCACTTAGAATATTTTTATCTCTGAATTACAGTGCTCAAACAAGCAAAACTAAGTCAGACTAATGGAAATTTGGAGCTACCAGGCCCATAGGATATATTTGGTCTTGGCATTGAGTGAATGCCAGGTTTCACAATTCCTATGTGAAATTACTTTGTACAATAACCTAATACTGTCTGGGGGGACTATCGTTGTTATGTGTGATTTATCACTGTGGGCTTTCTTTCCGCCAAATAGGTTGATGTCCGAAAATCCGCCCCCTCTATGGTTGATCGGCTTCAGAGGCAGATAATCATAGCTGACTGTCAGGTCTACCTGGCTGTGCTTT
Organism: Plecturocebus donacophilus; assembly: GCA_004027715.1. Taxonomy (NCBI): domain Eukaryota; kingdom Metazoa; phylum Chordata; class Mammalia; order Primates; family Pitheciidae; genus Plecturocebus; species Plecturocebus donacophilus. Next base: position 26,618 of record PVKP010020051.1, on the reverse strand, counting down.
CGTTTGTAAAACAAGAATTGTCAGGTATGCTGAAGCGTTATTTTTAATGGCTTTCACTATTCAGCGCACACAATTAGTAATATGCTTTTTTAAGAATGCCTTATATTTCAGTCTTTGAAAACACGTGGCACTTCTTTAGGGCACAATACTGATTTATTCCTGGGGAAATTGAAACCACAAGTGTTTAATGTGTGTTTAGTGGAGCAGTTTTTGTGCCAGAGTCTGTTTCATCCTCTTGTCTCAAGAGATTTCTGTCATACTTACAGAAACTGCCGGTGCCTTTTATATGTATGTAGATGTCTAATACTTTGTGGGAATCAGATTGTGATAATAACCTTTAAGGTGAAATATAACTGGCTTAAATTTAAGGTTTTCAGGAAGTTGTTATTGAAAGCCTGAGTACCTCCAATGGTTTCAAGTGTATTAGGAGATCGTTAAAGATCATTAAAGATTTGCTAATATAGGGCCAGGCATGGTGGCTCATGCCTATAATTCCTGCACTTTGGAAGCTGAGGTGGGCGGATCACCTGAGGTTCGGAGTACGAGACCAACCTGACCAATATGGTGAAACCCCCTACTCTTTAAAAAAAAAAAAAAACAATTTGCTAATATACTGGAATGACCTGCATTTTAGCAAACTTTAGTGAGGGATATAAATTAATTTATTAATTAGTTTGTCCAAGACAAATGTTTTCCAGGCTTAGTTTTAATTTCTTGAGTGAAATAGAGTCAAATGAGCTTCTAAAGCTTGTCCTATGAGTGAGTCTAAAATTGACCTAATTCTTTTAATTATGTAGTTGTGGGTGTCTCTGATATTGACAGCAGAAACTTGCCACTTTGGTAGGTAGAATTTACTTGAAAAAACTGAAAATTCTAAAAGGAAATCAGTTAAAATTGACTGCCAGAAAGATAATTTCTCCTAAACCTTAAATGAAGGATATATTTCTTTTAAATTAGAACATACTCTTTCTAGCCTTTCAGAAGCCAGTTTTTCCTCCTCCTCCTTATTTCTCTTGCTCTTTGCATCTTTGTCTCTATCTCATCCCAAGGATGCTTTATTTCTGTTTGGCTGAAGTCAAAAGTGGAATTTAACTTTTGTTTTGACCTCTGAGATTTGGACTTCTAAGAATTGATCTTTCTTTTAAAATATGTTCTGTGATGCACATTCACTGTTGCTTTGGTTCAATAATCTTTTTCCTCTTTAACCCTCTTCTCAGGACTCTTCTAATAATACCTTACTTATATGGTCAAGAACTCAAAGCTCATGTGAATTTTCTATAATGCAGTAATGTCAAATCTCCCATTTGGAGCTTACTCCTGACTCAGATATAAAATCTGAACCTTGTTGGTCAAGACAGGAGCTCTCCGTGTTTTTGTACTTCTCTTTCCTGACACTCAAGGCCTCTCATAAGGAGCTAATTTTAACCATTAAGAAAATATCTCGCTGGGTGCAGTGGCTCACACCTGTAATCCCAGCACTTTGGGAGGCCAAGGCAGGCAGATTACTTGAGATCAGGAGTTTGAGACCAGCCTAGCCAAATGGTGAAACCCTGTCTCTACTAAAAATACAAAAATTAGCCAGGTGTGGTGGCAGGTGCCTGTAATCCCGCTACTTGGGAGGTTGAGGCAGGAGAATCGCTTGAACATAGGAGATGGGGGTTGCAGTGAGCTGAGGTCACTCCACTGCACTCTAGCCTAGATGACAGAGTGAGACTCAAAAAAAAAAAAAAGAAAGAAAGAAAGAAAAGAAACTGTCTATTGAGGGAGGAGGATAAAGCAAATGTAATAAAAGTTAGTGTGAAAGCGTATCAGAACTTTTTTTTTTTTTGAGATGGAGTCTTGTACTGCCTCCCAGGCTGGAGTACAGTGGCACAATCTTGTTCACTGCAACCTCCGCCTCCCAGGTTCAAGCGATTCTCCTGCCTCAGCCTCCTGAGTAGCTGGGATTACAGGTGCCCACTAACGCTCCAGGCTAGTTGTTTGTGTTTTTAGTAGAGACAGGGTTTCCCTATGTTGGCCAAGCTGGTCTCCAATGCCTGACCACCTGCTTTGGCCTTCCTAAGTGCTGAGATTACAGGCATGAGCCACCACGCCCAGCCAGAACTTTTTAAGTGAGTATATCTGTTCTTCATTTGTTCAATCACTGATCCATTCAACAAATAATTATAGAGCAAATGCTGTATGCTAAGCACTTAGTTAGATAAGCAAACACAGGCTTAGTCCCTGCCCTCGAGAAGTCGAGAATTATCAGATAATATTTATATTTAAGATTATTCTGATTGTAAAATTACTAAATATTAGTATGGAAAATTTTGGAAAGATATGAAGTAAGTCATCTCTAATTTTACCATTTAGAGAAAATCTCTATTAATAATAATCTGCTTTATATTTCTCTCTTTTTTTAACAAAATTGTATCTATAGTATTTTGTATCTTATTTTTTCTTTTCAATTATACTTTAGATATTTTCCCTATGACTCAGTTTCAGAACATAATTTTAAATAATAGCATGTTCATTTATCATATGGATATGCCATAATGTATTTAATCAATTCCTCGTGGACATTTAGATGATCCTTGGTGTGCGTTTTTTGGGGTATTAGTGAGGTTGAACATGTTTTTGTATTTTATCCATAAACTATATTTCTTTCTCAAAGTATCTTCACAGTCTTTACCTATTCTTCTAACAGTTTGATATTATTGTTATTTAATCCTGTTTATTATAGTATTTGACAGCATTCTTGGTTCTTCTTGAAGTCCTGTGATTTATTGAATATGATATTGACATTGAATTAAAATTCTCATAGGTGTGAAAGCCTCAGGTTGTCATATATGCATTTAGTGGTTATTTGCTTTGTGAATAGCTCAGCATTTGTTTCAAACAAACGTAACCAACAATGTGCTCTATTTGCCTTTCAGACACCCAGTGGGTTATTAAGCTACAAATAATTTGTTGTTTACTTTATTATTGGGATCCACATTTCTTAGAAAACATTTTACATGGATAATTTTCTTGGGGGAAAAAAAATCTCACAAAGCTTCTTGTTGGAGATGTTTGTTACAGGTGACCCTCCCCAACCCTGGAGCAGGGCAGTACTGAGGGGCCAGGGAGGCACACACAGGCCAGAGCTCTGGTAGGGATAGGCCAGTGTGAACTTTGTAATGGTTCATACTTTTTTTTTTTTTTTTGAGACAAGGGTCTCACTCTGTCACTCAGGCTGTAGTGCAGTGGCACGATCTCAGCTCACTGTACAACCTCTGCCTCCAAGGTTCAAGGGATTCTCATGCCTCAGCCTCCCAGGTAGCTAGGATTACAGGTGCATGCCACACTCCCAGCTAATATGTTATATTTTTAGTAGAGATGGGGTTTCACCATGTTAGCCAGGCTGGTCTCGAGCTCCTGACCTTAAGTGATCTGCCTGCCTTGGCCTCCCAAAGTGCTGGGATTATAGGCATGCACCACCATGGCGGGTCAATGCTTCATACTTTTAAAAGAGCTTGTGCTTATCTCATTTAAACTTCCTTAGAATCAATTGCCCCATCATCTTTTTAATTTCTATTACTACTTTATATCTTTTTTTTTAAGTTTTTGTCTCATCATCAGCATTTATTTATTTATTTATTTTAAATTTTTATTTTTTATCGCATTTTAGGTTTTGGGGTACATGTGAAGAACATGCAGTATTGTTGCGTAGGTGCACACATGGCAGTGTGATTTGCTGCCTTCCTCCCCTTCACCTATATCTGGCATTTCTCCCCATGCTATCTCTCCCCAACTCCCCACCCCCCCACTGTCCCTCCCCTATATCCCCCCAACAGACCCCAGTGTGTAGTGCTCCCCTCCCTGTGTCCATGTATTCTCATTGTTCAACACCCGCCTATGAATGAGAACATGCGGTGTTTGATTTTGTGTTCTTGTGTCAGTTTGCTGAGAATGATGGTTTCCAGGTTCATCCATATCCCTACGAAGGACACAAACTCATCGTTTTAATTTACTCTATTATCCAATGGTCTTTTATTGCAGCAAGAATATATTACGTTTTGGACAAAAAGAAATTATTTTTAAAGCATATTTTATGGCACTTGCCACCTTGTTTTATATAAGTTTCCGTTTTTTTCCTTTTGGATTTGAAGAGAAGGCCCATGTCTTTCTCACCTTTGTATTCTTGATAAATATGTCCTCAAGTTTTCCTTGGATGAGATTATTTTCCTTATTTGACAGGTGAGACAGTTGCGGTTGAATGATTGCTGCAGCTTGTTGGTGATGATGGAACCAGGGCCTGAGCCATGGTTTTCTTATTTCTTAACTGAAGTCTTGGTGCTCTCCAAGTGTTCCCATCATCATAGTTTGGCCACTTGTGCTACCTACCACCTTCCAAGTGGTCCAGAAACCCGCATTTCATGGGGCTCTCTCCCTCAGGTGCTCCCTGCACCCTGGGGAAGTAGCCCTGGGCTGGAATAGTATCCCCACTGCCTCTTGCTCCCCTCCGGGCCACACTCAACATTGCTGCTAGAGCATCTTTCCAGAACCCCTTAGACCCAAGCTTTAAACACTTAGCTGGCCTTCCTCACGTGCAAGGGAAGGTCTGAGGTCCTTTTGTGTGGGGCATATAAGACCCTGCCTCTTTCCCAGCCACCTCCCCTTCCACTACCTCATCTAGCTGAGCTGAGGTTCTCACACTTCCCTGAATACCCACTGCTACCTTGAGCTCTCATTCACCCTACGCTCTCAGTGTGGAACTCCCCTGCCCCCTTTATCTTTCGCTTATGCTTAATCAAGTGCAACCCAGGCCTTCCTCATTCATACATCATAGGGTGGGACAAATGGTCTGTCGTCCAGGCTGGAGTGCAGTGGCACTCAGTCTTTGTTGTGTTTTTTTAAGAGGCAAGGTCTCACTCTGTCACCCAGGCCGGAGATCAGTAGCTCCACCCAGGATGGAGATCATAGCTCGCTGCAGCCTTGAGCTCTTAGGGTCAAGTGATCCTCTTGGCTCAGGCTCCTGAGGAGCTGGGACTACAGGCATGTACCACCACACCTGACTAATTTACAAAAATTTTTTTGTAAAGATGGGGCTCTCACTATGCTGCCCAGACAGATCTTGAACTCCTGGGCTCAAGCGATTCTCCCACCTTGTCCTTCCAAAGTGTGGGGATTACAGGTGTGAGCTACTGTGCCCAGCCAATCTGGCCTTCGTTGTGCTATCACTTATACTCTGTATATCACCGTGTACTGCATGTATCACATAGCAGTACTAATATTTATTTACATGTCTGTTTAAAGTATTAGGCTACATACTCCTTGAGGGCAAGGACTGTGCAATGTACCTACTGTTTTATCTCTTCTGTAAGCATTTCCTATGCACCCAGCTGCTGTGAGATAATAGGTGCTGGTAGTCTAGAGATGAATGAGGTGTAGCTCATGTCTTGGGGGAACTCATGATTTAGCAGTAGGAAAAGATAAGTAAGTAAGTAAGTAAATTCTAATTCAGGAGTATACTTCAGCCCATAGACACATAAGTTAGTCATCGAGGTTGAATAGGGAACAAGTGATTCTAAACCTTTGGGAAGATCAAGGATCCCTTAGCTCTGAACAGGGTTGCAAAGAATTTCCTTCTCTGTGTCCCTGGAACCTGGTAGGATGTTTTTGCCTAGAACATGGTGGGTGAATATTAAAATCTGTTTATGCCTAGTGTTCCATTATTGGAATGCTAAGCATGTGGGAGTTATTTATATCCTACAGCTCAAGGTCATTGCCAAGGTCTGATTGCAAAAATCATAAAATTGCAAACTCAGGCATAATTAAAGGAAGGAAATGAAAGAATGATAATGCCATTTAGGAAAGATATTGGGATTGGAAAAGTGAGCCTATTATAAGTCTGTTGGTGAGGGGTAAAGATAATGAGAGGATGGGCTAACTGGTGAAAATCAAATCATTTTTTGTCCTTCAAAATCTTGGCCCAGGCATGGTGGCTCATATCTGTGCATGGTCACTCCTAGCACTTTGGAAGGCCAAAGTGGGTGGATTGCTTGAGTCTGGGAGCTTTGAGACCAGCCCCGGCAACACGGAAAACCCTATCTCTACTAAAAATACAAAAAATCAGCCAGGCTTGGTGGCATGTGCCTGTAGTCCAGCTACTCAGGAGGCTGAGGTGGGAGAATCTCCTGAGCTTGGGAGGTTGAGGCTGCAGTAAGGTGAGATGGTGCCATTGCACTGTAGCCTGGGCAACCCAAGTGAGACTTTGTCTCAAAAAAAAAAAAAAAGTCTATTATTTGAGTTACAAGAAAGACAAGCCTGAATTACCTTCCATCATGGGTTAACCAGCCTCTTTCTAGGACAGTTGAACAGGCAGGCTTTAGTAGATCCTCGCACCAGGTACAATCCCACTGAAAAATTACAAAATTTATCCAAGATCAATTTAGAGTAACTTGATATTTGCATTTTGAAGGCAGCTCTTGCCCTTTCCCCTATCCCTGTATGGGGCAGGGTTTCCTTTCACTCACTCCATCTCTAGGCTGGTTGTTGGCTGGACCTTGTAGAGTGGGACAAACAGTCTGTCACCCAGGCTGGAGTGCAGTGGCACAACCTTGGCTTACTACAACCTCCGCCTCCCAGGTTCATGCTGTTCTCCTGCCTCAGCCTCTCTAGTAGCTGGAACTACAGGCACCCACTACCACACCCAGCTATTTTTTTTGTGTATTTTTTAGTAGAGACGGGATTTCACCATGTTGGCAAGGCCGGTCTTGAACTCCTGACCTCAAGTGATCTGCCCACCTCGGCCTCCCAAAGTGCTGGAATTACAGGCATGAGCCACCCTGCCCGGCCTGGTCTGTGGTTTTCTGCTGTCTCCACCTCCCTCCACAGACACAGAGATAATGATGGCTAAATGATTCATGCTTGACCTTTCAGAGCAGCCAGATAAAAAGCTGTGCAGGGTATGTGGCTCTTAAATAGCATGTTCTCTGCTTGTTGGGAAGACATGGGCTCAGGTGCTGCATCCTCGAGTGGAGCTGCTGGAACGGCCCCTGTAGGAGCCACAGTGCAGAGCGTGCTGCTGTCTCTGCCACATCCTCCCCCAGCCTCTGCCTCCTCCTGAAGGGCCTGGCTGTGGCTGGATTTTTTGCTTCCTAGTGTGGAACGAAGAGTAGGGCAAGTCCCGAGAACCTGTTTCATTGCCAAGTTGGACGTAGAATGTAGTAAAAGCAAAATGTCTTGCGACATGTGCATTAAGTTTCTTTTGACATACTTCAGTTTATAATCTTTGACTCAGCTGATAATGTTGGATTCTGTTTCTTTGGCTAAGATTAAGGGCCTTACAGCTTATTACCATAGAGTAACATGTACTTTCAGACATTGGCACCCAAATTAGGCACAAAATTAAAGCAGGGTTGAATTTATTATATTGTTATTCTAAAAGTGGGGTTTTCACCATGGAGGTTTCTGTTCTGTTTTATTGATTTAGTTCCACGCACTCAGGAGCAGGTGGATTCTTACATTCATTTCCAGTTCTACCATCCGTTTTTATAGCTCCTCAGCTGAGGTCGGGATTGTTACCATTCATGTCTGTAATCCTGGTCCCTTCAACGTCACTTTGAGAGATGCCGTTTCTCCAGGAGCAGGTGTTCACTCCTCTGCTGGGCTTGCACCCTTCTGTCCCGGTGTGTCCCATGCTTCACTCTGCCTCCAAGCTGCTCGCCCATCTGCTCCTTCCTACTGGCATTCCTGCTCCTCTCTCCTGGGACATATCCTTTCCCTAAGTGCAAGCTTCACTTCCTTTAATAAACCTGAGTTAGCCTGGAAAATACAGGATAAAATGGAGTTAAATTTATCCCTCCAAATTTCCAGTTAAGAATGGGTAGGAGTCAAGAGTTCTTCTAAAATCCTGCAATAATTATTTTGTACTCCCTAATTTATTTTTGTGTTTACTGGATGGAAAACTATTTAATGACAAAAAAGGAGATAAAAAAGAACAATTCACTCATCATCTTAGCATTATTTGTTTTCACTCTTTCTATGTATGACCCAGTAGAGCATTTAAATATATATGTTAAGTTGCATGTTTATTTTTTTCTTTGCGTTTATTTTCTTTTCTAATTATAGTAGGCATTAGGAGGGGTTGGACTATGTTTTATAGTTGGTTGGTGTTCCTCAGATGGCAAGCACAATGCCAGGCACATATCAGAAACAATCAATAGCAAATTGATATTTCTAGGGTTTTACAGATTTTTTTAAAAATTTGCAACCAGTGATTATTTGCTTTCAATTAGATTCCAGTTGCCTCTGTGTTCTCAAGAATATATATTCTAGTTTCCTCTTTTTTTTTTTTTCCAGCTTTTCTGTTAAATCTTTGGCTTTTTCGATTGTAACTAAGTATCATCTTTCGTGTTTGTGGGCATGCTGGATCAATCCAGACACTTAAAAATCCATTTTGTCGGTATAAAAGAAGCTTCAGGGTTTTCTCCAGGCTTTCTTTTCTCATAGTGCTTCCATTTAGGAGGGGAGAAAGTCATTGAGCCTCATAAAGGAAGAATCTCTGTCTTATTTCTCTTTGATTCACCGAGAACAGTGCTTGAAATGTTGTGTTTGTACAGTAAATATTCTTGTTAAGTTGAATGAATGAAAATAAATTGTTTCAAATGTATTATTTTTATTATTTTAAAGTTACTTTAAAAACTTTATAGGTTAATTTGTTTTACTTGTTCATTCTATACTATAGCATTCTTTTTAGTGGAGGTAGACTATAGGACATTAATCACCCAGACGTTGTAGGATAGTTGTTTTTAAATGTGATCTCAGGGGTGATATGGTCACCATTTGTCAGAAAATTGATGCATTTAAGTTAAATAATAGCTTGATACCATGGATTTGGGGTCCCCAAGACCCCTCCCCCCCAGGTTTGATGACTTACATGCAAGACTCATCTTATAGTCATATTCTCAGCTGTGGTTTCTTACAGCAAAATTATGTTGCATGCTTATTTTTTCATTTGTATTGGTTTTCTCTCCTAATTTTATTGTAGACATTTCGAGGGCTTAGATTATGTTTTATAGTTCGTTTGCATTTCTTAGATACAAAGGGAACTCAGCAAAGGGAAAAAGCACATGGGGTGGAGTCCAGGTGAGACCAGGCACGAGCTTCCAAGACTCTGTTCTCAGGAGAGTCACCCAGGATGTGCTAATTTGCCCCAACAATGAGTTATGACAACACAAATGAAATGTCACCATCCAGGGAACCTCATTAGAGACTTCATTTCAGAATTGTTATTAGTGTCCGATCATGTAGGCACCCCTACCTTGCACACAGACAATTTCCAGACTCCCAGAAGACAGTGAGTGTTCAATGTACATCATATTATTTGTGCAGGCAGTTAAGGTGCACACAGTGAGCCACTCTTATCTGTCCTGGAAATAGTAAGAACCTTCCCAGAATCCGAGCTCACAGCCCAGCCAAGGGCCAACCTTGTTAGCAGTTCTGTTGAAGGATAGCAGTCAGGCCTGCTGCATCAACTGTTTTCTACACATCTGTTCTTAGATCACTCTCAATTCTTGGATTAGGCTTTTGTAAATCAGATTTTATTTTATATATTTCTGAAATTTAAAAATACCTCTTTTCCTACTGTTCTAAAGGGCCTGGAAGTCTGACAACTTATGTTGTCCATTTGTGCATGAGGATCAGAGTTGGTATCATATTAGTAACATTGCCAAGTGGATAAGCTCTCTCATAGTTAGGAGAGAACTTTCAGAAAATTCCCTATAGAAAATCCTTTCCTCAAAAATGCAATGATGATGCACTCAGATAGTCCCGTGTAAGTTGATATCGCCACTGTCCTTCCTACTCATCTGAAGGTAAAATATTCCTAGGAGGAGTGGTCAACAGCAGGGCCCTTTGGGAGGCTGAGGTGGGCAGATTACTTAAGTCCAGGAGTTTGAGACCAGGCTGAGCAACATGGAAAAACCTCATCTCTATAAAAAATACAAAATTTAATCAGGCGTGGTATATTACAGGCATGAGTCACTGCACCCAACCTTGGCTAGAAATTTAATGGTCACCTAGACCTAGACCAAGAATTTGCTTTTAAGAAGGAATGTAACACCGGGCAGACAAATGCAAGGATTATAAAAAAGTTTATCAGGAAAGCAGTATAGCAATTCAGGAACGCAATGGAGGGTTTCACAGAACATGTGAAAAGATATTGGGTTCAAGTGATGCATTCATTCATTCAGCGTGTATCATATACCACATTCTACGTACTGTGTGAAGGGCTTGATAGAACAATGAGCAGAAAATCACATGCTTACCAGTCATCATCCAGTGTAGTGAAGGGATACTGATGAGAAATAAGAAATTTAAGTAAGCACTATAAGAAAACTGGGTACAAACAAAAATTTTTATGTTTTTTAAATGTTTTGCTTTATTTTCAGGTTACTGTTCAGTATCCCTTACTATAGAAATACAAAAATTATTTTGAATGTTTTTTTGCCTTCTCTTTTTAGCTTATATCAAAGGTGGGTGGATCCTTAGAAAAGCCTGGAAGATTTACAATAAATGCTATCTGGACATCAATGCCCTTCAGGAGCTGTATCAGAAGAAGCTAACTGAAGAGTCCTTGACTTCTGATGCTGCAAATGATAATCACATTGTGGCTGAAGGGGTGTCTGAGGAGTCTCTGAACAGACTGAAAGGTGCTGTTAGCTTTGGATATGGCCTTTTTCACCTTTGCATATCCATGGTGCCCCCAAACCTGCTCAAAATCATCAACCTGCTGGGTTTTCCTGGAGACCGCCTACAGGGGCTTTCTTCACTGATGTATGCAAGCGAAAGTAAGGACATGAAGGCCCCTTTAGCTACGTGAGTAGCTGCATTGCAATGCTTTGGTAGATAATGTAGTGTTGAAAGTAAGTAAACGACATCAAAGACTTTAAAGGAAACTTCAGGTAAAATGTTTGGTTGGTTGACAGGATGCTGTGTCTTATGTCTTTCAATGCAACACCAAGGACTGTGTTCTGTGGTCGTGTTTGTGGTTCTGAGCTGACTTTAGTTAGAGAATAAGATGTTGTTCAGGAGTGTCATAAGTCCTGTATTTTAAACACATCACATGACCTTATCTTTCAACCTCAAATGATTTTATAAGCAGTTTTTGTGACTGACCAAAGTCGCTGAGATTCATGATTCTGATATTTGGACTCATAAGATACAAATTTGATAAACTTTTTCTGTGGTTCTGGAATTTTTATTCTTACAAAGAATCCTCATATTGGGTAATTTTCCTTGATGATTCAGGGTGGTTTCTTATACGTGACATGGATATTTTATGCTCTTCCACTAAATTGAGTCATGTCATGTTCCTCGATCTCAACTTAAGTAGTAATTATTTAAGCAGGAGAGCATGGGGAAGCTGTTATAACTATCTAGAACAAGAATTCACTTATTTCTACATCAGTTAAAAGTGATGTGATTTTTGTCTGTTTGTTTTAGTCTGGCAAGTAGCTACCATTTGCAACTTGAGTAATTTTACAAGATACCAGATGTTCTTTGTCTAACAGTACAGCACTTGTCAAAATTTTCCCTAGAAGATATTGATATCGCAGAGGACCTTACCTCTATTTCTACTTGTGTCAGTACTGAGAAATTTGGATGTTAACTCTTAATCAACTGATAGCTATTTAAAATATCATTAATTTTTTATTAAAAAAATTTTGCCTCCCTAAACTCATTAAATTACACAGTTGTCCTTTATTAATTTGAATTAACAGATTTGTTAACTTGTGATAATTTGTTTATATCTTAATATTATTTTATGCTTATCTCTGATAAAGAAATGAATAGAATTTATAATGTAATTTGTATGAGCTCTGTAAGAGAACCAAATTTATAAGCATACCAGAAGTATGCATTTACATAAAAACATTTGACATGTTGGTTAAAGATTTTTGTCTGTTTATTAAATTCCAGTGACTCTGTTTTGTTTACCTAGTTTAACATAGACTTTTTTTTTTTTAAGTAACGAGTTTGGGGCAAGGGAATCTGAAGTGATTTATTTATTTGCTTGTTTTTTAAATTGAGCATCTTCAAAGGCCAGAGAAAGGGCCCTTTGCCTTATCCTCTCACTTATTTTAACCCAACTTAGTATAATTTGTGTCTGTGGTTCTACATTTAAATTTATTCCTTTTTAAAATTATCTTTTTCCCTTGACCTATTTATTTGTACATGATATTAAAGTTAAATTCTAGGCTTACACCCTAACTATTGTGAACACAAGAGAAAACATTTTCCTTTGCCAAAATAATAAAATTAAATAAAGCTTTTATTACAAGGGGACAGTAAATTTCATGGTGACCGGTTACTATTTCTGATTGGTGCATTGATGAGTAAAGTATAGAATTCAGAGATTTATATCAGTCATCCATTCAGTGATCTGTCTAGAAAGCTCAGAAAAGCTAAATGCTACTGTTAAAGCATTTTCCTCTACCCTGAGGGAAGGGTGTATTCTGATTTGTATATTGTGCTAAAGTTGCAGTTTTCCAAATATTAACATGAAAATGAGGAAAGACACTCTGATTTTACTTCTTCAAAGACTGCATAGTAAGCTTTTTGGAAAAAGTAGTATTGGAAGAACACATACTGAATTTTTGAAAGATGGAAATGATATAAGAAAAATTATGTGCTCAATGTTTCTTTCCCTCTTCCTCTAGATTAGCTCTGCTCTGGTATCATACTGTAGTCCGCCCGTTTTTTGCCTTGGATGGCAGTGATAACAAGGCAGGCCTGGATGAAGCTAAGGAAATTCTCCTTAAAAAAGAAGCTGCTTATCCAAACTCTTCCCTCTTTATGTTTTTCAAGGGACGGATACAACGACTAGAGGTACTGTACCTTCCTCATCTTTTTAAAATAAAGACTCCGATGATCAAATCTCTGATTCTCACTTGAGGACTGGTATCAAAACGAGCCAGAATGTCACAGGGCCCGGGAGCATTTTGTTCTTTTGCCTTTCCTTGCATCATTGCGAGGGGAGACTCTTCCAGGAGCCCAGGATGTTAGTCAGTTACCTTCTGTTCGGGAGATGTAGGCAAAGTAGGGGTAAGATTCCTCATGGCTAATGATACAGGATTGATGCACTTCTAGCCTAAGGCATGTGAACGTTATTTAGTGGCTGAGTTGAGAAACACAAAATACAATTTTTCTCTCTCCAAGTTACTAATGATTTCTTTCTAAACTGATCTTGGCTAACAACTGACTTAGACAAAAGTTACTGCCTTCAATATCAGGGCAACATGAGCTTTGAAATATTCGGAGCTTTTATCACATTTTCATATGCTTAATTTGGCTCAGTACTGTGTCAAGAACTTTACACATGCTCTTTCATTTCATCCTGAGAACAACCCTGTGACATAGATACAAAACTGTCATCTGCATGTTACAGAAAAAATAAACAAGGACTCAAGAGGTTTTCAAGTAACTTCCTGTGCTTACCTAGTAAGTGGGCCCAGGTTCTCTCACTCCAGAACCAGAAATGCCCTAGCATTTGGAGGCGTCTGCATCTCCTTTGCATCTCTTTTTATCTGCATGTTTGAGGTTATGAGGATTTATAGAAAAATAAAAATGTAAGAAATTAATCATACCTATAAAGTAAGATAGCTGTTATAGTAGCTGCTCCATCTACATTCTCACCAATTGTTATCAGCGAATCAGTTCGTAGTTTTAACATCTGTCCTCCAGCTAACCAGGCACTCTGAGAAATCAGCCCCCATGAGTCCTTTTGGAGATTTTTGCCTAGAAACGCTTTCATGGGCACAGGAATGATTTGTTCTTTTTGAGGTGGGGGGTGGGGCAGGCAATGGAGTGGATATTACTTTCCCAGTCATTTTTCTCCTTCATAAAGTGACTCCTTAAATCTGAAGACTTTGCAGAACAATTTTCTAAGCCCTTTATGTATGGAAGATGTGTTTTAGAGATTATAGTAGCAATTAAAAATTGAGATATAGGCCTGGCGTGGTGGCTCATGCCTGTAATCCCAGCACTTTGGGAGACCAAGACAGTCGGATCACCTGAGGTCAGGAGACCAGACTGGCCAACATGGTGAAACCCCATCTCCACTAAAAATACAATAAACTAGCTGGGCATGGTGGTGTGTGCCTGTAATCCCAGCCACTCGGGAGACTGAGACACAAGAATCGCCTTAACCCAGGAGGCAGAGGTCATAGTGAGCCCAGATGGCACCACTGCACTCCAGCCTGGGTGACAGAGCAAGACTTCATCTCAAAAATAAATAAAATAAAATAAAATAAAATTGAGCTATGGTACAGAAAGCCCACCAAGATCTGAATTATTTAAACCCATGTCCAAATTGTTTTTCTTCTCATTATCTTGAAACTCTTTTTGTTTGCGTACAGGCTCGTGAACCTTTGGTTTTATTTCTGCCTTTTTTTCTCTTGCTCTTTTTTTTCTTTGCTTTTTGAGACAAGGTCTTGCTGTGTCACCCAGGCTCAAGTGCAACGGTACAATCATAGCTCACTGCAGCCTCAGCCTCAACCTTCCAGGCTCAAGCGGTCCTCCCACCTCAGCCTCACAAGTAGGTGGGACTATAGGTGTGTGACACCATACGTGGCTATTTATTTATTTATTTATTTATTTTTTAGGGATGAGGTCTCCGTATGTGGGCCAATCTGGTCTCAAACTCCTGGGCTCCAGCCTCAGCCTCCCAAAGTGCTGAGATTACAGGTGTGAGCCACTATGCCTGGCCTCAGGATGAGTGCTTTCTTAGATTTAGATTTCTTAAAGGGCAGACATAAGTTCTAGTGGCTTTGAACACAGTGATACTGGGTTTTGTCTTTAACAGAGATTTACTGGGAGTGAAAGCCTAAAATGTAAAATTGTGTGCAACAGGGCAGTGAGGCACTTTAGCTCTGGGCATTTGTTAGGATTCTTTCCCTTTATACTGCTGATGAATGAATGCTCTCTATTGAGTTTTGAAGTTGTTAAACAGAAATGTGAAAATCAGAACTTATATTTTTGTTATGCTTGCCATTTGAGTTAAGTTTTCATTTAAAAACAAAATTGTTTAACTTCTGGTTAAGCTAATAACTTTTTTCCCAAAAAATATTACTTTGGCATAGTTTTAGTTTGTGCCTCCTGTAAAGGAATGAGTGAATACTAAAAGTAAGCAGTCATTTCTTGTTGTCAGGATGGTTCTAGAAATCAGGATGCCACAGCTTCATCAAAAGATTCCTGTAAATATGGTTTTGGGAGGTACATAGTCCACATTATAGCTCTTAGTAGATATGTAGTCTATTTGGGGGTAGATAATTATGATCAGAGGTAGATGCTAGAACTCCTTTGCAGTTAAGTGGTTTGCTTATTTAGTTTTAAGAAAAAGCACACAAGATCTGTTACTCCTGTTATTTAGTGAGCTGTAGCTTTAGGGCCAGACAAAATATAATGAGTGTGACTCTTCCCAAAGGCCCAGAGGATGAAAAGATTTTAAGGCTAACTTGAAATATGGTTGTTATTATCCTCAGGGTGCCCAGACAGCAGTGTTGCATTGATCTTCCCAGGTATGTGCAGGAAGGTATCAGAAATGAAGGTATCATCCTTCATTTGCAGATAAAGGAGGCTGTGATAAAGCTCTTGCCAAAGCTTTTCATAAGGCCTCGAAGGCCCTGACTCAGTTTATGAAACATACATGACTCCTTCCAATGAATTTGCTTACAAAGAATTTTTTTTTTCTTTTCAGTGAGCATTTAGGTTAGAGATAGGGCCCCTTGAGCTCTTTTTATCAGCATGTACTCACAGAACATGGTTTAGGGGCTCAATTTAGGCAGACACATCATATGACACCATCTTTGTTTCCTCAGTGACTCAGAACCTGTGAAATTATTTGAACAGCTGCTTTTGTGTAAGCTTGCTAACATGCAGGGTGACTAGCTCAATCTGCGCCCGTCAGTGTTCATTCTTCTGTACTCATTATTTTCAAATCCTGTTCAGTGCCCACTTTTTCTTTTAGTGTTGTTAACTTTTTACGTACTTCACCCTTCGTTGTTTGGGACTCTGTAGAGTGAACATAGGAGGGTTTCTTCCACAGATCTGCTCCTGTGCTGCCACTTGTATAAACCTCATGGTGGCGACTTCACTGTTTTCTGTTGTGGCTTCAGCTGATGTTGCAGTGAAGTGCTACCCCGTGGTGGTCAGGTCCATTTGCATAGGATCCTCTTCGCCAAAATGCAGAAAGAATTCCCTTGCCTCGCTGCCTCTACTTCTCCCTGCTTTGTGTCTAAAGCACCCCACCTTGAACCTTCTCTGCCCACTCATGTTGTCTTTACTACTGATCCTGTCTTCCTTGACTCCTCCCATGTGACTTACTACGTTGTTGGGGGGAATGAATGTGTGATTACAGTACCTAGCATGTGGCAAACACTGTCGAAATAATAGTGTGATTGTGATTATTATTCCTACTGAGTGCTTAAGCCTGAGAAGTCAGGTATCAAATTTTCATTTCCATTTTTTTCTTTCTTTCTTTTGGAAAAAAATAATTTGTTTTGTGTTGAGAGCTGTCAATAAAACAAGGCCTGCGATTGGCAAAATCGGGCATGGGTGTAGCTATAAAAGATGTAGGTACTATACAGCTATTTACTTTTCCCTGAATTTCCGCAATGCAAACAATGTTTAGGAGGCTGACCAATGGATTATATGGGTATCTCAATTTTCTTTTTTTTTTTTTTGAGACGGAATCTTGCTCTGTTGCCGAGGTTGGAGTGCAATGGTGTGATCTCTACTCACTGCAACCTCTGCCTCCCAGGTTCAAGCGATTCTCCTGCCTCAGCCTCCCAAGTAGCTGGGATTATAGGCGCCCACCACCACACCTGGCTAATTTTTTAATTTTTAGTAGAGATGGGGTTTCGCCATGTTGGCCAGGCTGGTCTCGAACTCCTGACCTCAGGTGATCCACCCACCTCAGCCTCCCAAAGTGCTGGGATTATAGGCGTGAGCTACTGTGCCCAGCCTGGGAATCTCAATTTTTATTGGTTGTTATAATTCTGAATTTCTGTATTCTTCTCTTCCTCCATCCTACGTGGTTCTGTTAATGTTCAGGCATAACAATTTTCTATTAATGTTCACTTAATTTTCATCCAGTTAAACCCATGGTAGTATTATGTCCCTTAAGATACAAGCAATTAATGAATATTTTTCTTGATTATTTTGGCAGTATTAGGGACAACTCTATATTTTCATAAACTGTTTTCAGTTCTCTCTGTTTTTTTTCTTTAAACAATACAGATTTACACAACTTTTTTCCTTTTCAGCTTTACCAATCTACTTTGTATGTGACACGTAAAAATCTGGTTTTCTGTAAATACATACTTTTACACACACATGTTATGTGGTGTAACTATTTAGTAATGTAACTAATTTTTAATATTATTTACCTCTAAATATGTGTTCAGATATTCAAATGAATGAAAGTAGTTTTCTGTAAACTCACTGCAACCTCTGCCTCCTGTGTTCAAGAGATTCTTCTCTCTCAGCCTCCTGAGTAACTGGGATTATAGGCACGCACAACCATGCCTGGGTAATTTTAGTATTATTAGTAGAGATGGGGTTTCACCATGGTGGCTGCGCTGGTCTCGAACTCTTTACCTTTATTTTGAAACTGTCTCCTAAGCTGGAGCCCATACGCTGTGAATATCCTTAATGCTGACATTTTAAAACCTTGGGTTTGTTTTTTGGAAACCAAAATCTGGGCTGAGCACAGGACTGCCCTTCAATGTATGTCTGTTGAATGAATAGATGAGGCTACTGGTAGAAAATCTATTGCTCTATGTCATTTCTTTGTTAAGAAATGAAGTTGGTTATCAAGGACTATTTACTTCTCCCCAGCACTTAAATGTGTTTGTGAAGTCAGTTCCAAAGAAAATGTTGCAAAATTTTCTTGATAATTGAAATAAGTGGATGATCTCATAAGGAGGGGGCCAAATCAGCTGTTTAAATTCCAGTGTGACAGGAGAGTAGACGTTGACCCATTTGGTAATTTATTTATCAGGTAGAGGAAAGAACAGGGACGCCCTGGAGGGTCATGGAGAATAGGGCCAGTGCAGAAGGGCCTGTGCCCTGCCCCCATCTCTGGGGTATGTTGACATTATCAGAGCTGTTTGGTGGTTGTGTTTTTTTGCGTCTGTTGAAGGGCAGAGCTGCCTCTTGTATTTAGAACAGCATGCCTTGTCAGCATGATGTAATGTTTTTATTTATAGGATCAGGAAAAAGGCAATGCAGGAAGAGAAATAATTCCCTGAAGTTCTGTTAATTGTAGTCTTTTCTTCTTCCATTCTACGTGGTTCTGTTAATGTTCAGGCACCAAAAAAGAACATTTCTGTTATTCTTAGAAGTATACAAAATGAGAGATTGATCTAATTTGATGTAGAGGAGATGGAGGATGTATTTGTATCTCACTTTCCAGTGAGATAAATCCATATTGTGTGGCTTAATAACTGTTCATCAGAAGGAGAAGATGTTAGTAACCTCAATACACTTGCTGTCCTTTTAACCCTATCTATCTGGTTGAAAAGCAAGTAGAAGGTTAATATTGATTTATATCTCTAAGCTTATTATGTGTGCCTAAGAGGATGAGCTTTCCCTTGCTACATAGTCCTAAGGGTAGGGGGCAAAAACATAATCTATTGCTAGGTGACCTTTATAGCAATATTGCTAAACTAATTCTACTACTCAGCAGCATTAGTGCTGAATTGCATGTAAGTAAGTGCGTTGTCACAGAGTGTCCTTCTGCATGCCACAGGTGACAAGGAGATCCTCTCATTTCAAAACACATACATAATTAAGATTTTAAGCAATATCATAAAAGTAACCTAGTGATATTTACAAACTGAGCTGTTTTGCTTAAAATTATTTCGTAGTCTTTATACATACGAGAGAGACTTTCTGCATTTTGTTACAAATCTTGATGTTTACAAGTATTAACATCGTTTTTTAAATAAATAATTGATATGCAGGCAGACTACTTAGATTTCCCTTGCGTTAATAATTTGACATTTTCCTGTGGTTGGGAAATTGTGGCTGGGATATTTGACTGTTGTTGTTCCCCAGTATTTCAGTGTGATACCAAGTACTGCAGTAAATATTTTAGTATATATATTTTTAGTTTCTTATTAGATTATAGCTCCAGTGGTACATTGTTAAAATCAAGGACTATGAACAGCTCTGTGTAGCTCTTTAATGATGAGAAATTCTCAAGAAATAGGTAGACAGAGTATAATTACTCATTATTTTGCATGTGATGTCTGCAATCAGTATTCTACTCCATAGTTTTGTTTGCTTGTTTTTATTTCCATAATGATACAAATATAAAGCAGTTTAAAGGCAGTTTTTAAAATACTACTGAGAAGATATCACATGTTTTGTGTCAGAACTCTCAATATCATTAAATGGCAGTGGTTTCCTAATTGAGCTACAGATTGAATGCAGTGTCACAATCATAGCATTATTTTTTTGTAGAAATTAACAAACTAATCCTAAACGCAAAGGACCAAAAATGGCCAAAATAAAGAAGGAAACAATGGAATGTGGAAAAAGAAAACTCCATTTCCTACTCTCAAAACTTACTACAAAGCGATCAAGACAGTGTGGTACAAGCGTGAGAATAGACATATGGATCAGTGAGAACTAAAAAATAAATCTTACATTTATGACCAATTTAATTTTTTTTTTTTGAAATAGAGTCTTGCTCTGTTGCCCAGGCAGAGTGCAGTGGCATGATCTCAGCTCACTGCAACCTTCGCCTCCCAGGTTCAAGCAATTCTCTTGCCTCCGCCTCCCAAGTAGCTGAGACTACAGGTGTGTGTGCCCATGCCTGGCCAATTTTTGTGTTTTTAGAGGAGATGGTGTTTCACCCTGTTGGCCATGCTATTTTCAAACTCCTGACCTCAGGTGATCCGTCTGCTTTGGTCTCCCAAAGTGCTGGGATTAAAGGTGTGAGCCACCGTGCCCAGCCTTATGATCAATTTAATTTTGGCAAGGACATTAAGACACATCAGTGGGCAAAGAATAGTCCTTTCAGCCAGGCATGATAGCTCAATGCCTGTAATCCAAGCACTTTGGGAGGCCGAGGTGAGCAGAGTGCTTGAGCTCATGAGTTTGAGACCATCCTGGGCAACATGGTGAAACCCCTTCTCTACAAAAAATACAAAAATTAGTCAGGTGTAGTGGTGTGCATCTATAGTCCTAGCTACTTGGGAGGCTGAGGTGGTAGGATGGCTTGAGCCTGGAAGGTGAAGGTTGTAGTAATCGGCGATCATGCCACTGCATTCCAGCCTGGGTGACAAAGCCAGACCGTGTGCTAGGACAACTGAGTATTTACAAATATAAAAGAATGAAGTTGGACCCTTATGCTGTACACAAAAATGAACTCAAAATAGATCATAGACCTAAATGAAAGATTTAAAACTATAAAACTCTTGGATTAGACCTTGGTTTCTTAAACAGGACACTAAAAGCACAGCGACAAAAGAATAAGTAAATTGAACTACATCAAAATGAAACACTTGTGCTGTACACAGTGCAATCAAGAAAGTGAAAAAGACAAAGAATGGGAGAAGATATTTGCAAGTTATGTATCTGATAAGGGACTTGTATTCTGAATATGTAAAGAACTGTTACAACTCAATATTAAAAAGACAAGCCAATTTAAAAATGAACAACAGATCTGAAGAGACATTTCTCCAACGAAGATAGGCAAATGGCCAATAAGGCCATGAAAAGATGCTCAGTATCATAAGTCATTAAGGAAACACAAATCAAAACTAAGTAAGATACTGTGTCACACCTACCAAACTAACTACAGTAGACAAGACAGCCAGTAATAAGTCTGAGCAAGAATGCAGAGTGATTGGAACCCTCATTCATTGCCAGTGGGAATGTGAAATGGTGCAGTTGCTGTGGAACACTGTTCAACAGTTCCTCAAAATGTCAAACTACATGAAGCAGTAATTTCACTCCTAGGAATATACCCAAGAGAAATGAAAACACCACTCCGTCTTATTACCCATAGTAGCCAAAAAGTGGGCAACAGCTCAGATATCTATCAACTGATGAATGTGATGTATCCATACAATGGAATATTATTCAGCAATAGAAAGGAATGAAATACAGATACATACTACAGCATGAATGAACCTTGAAAACATTATGTGAAAAAAGCCAGTCACAAGGACCATATACTGTGTGATTCCATTTATATGACATCTTTAGGACAGGTAAATCTGCAGAGACAGAAAATAGATTATTGCTTGCTTCAGTGTAGAGGTGGATGAGGGAACAGTGTGGAGTGACTGCTAATAGATACATGGTACATAGTTTTGTTTGGGGGGATGAAAATATTTTAGGCCAAGCACAGTGGCTCACACCTGTAATCTCAGCACTTTGGAAAGCTGAGGCAGGTAAACCAGTTGAGCCCAGAAGTTTGAGACAAGCCTGGCAATATGGCAAAACCCCATTTCTACAAAAAAATACAAAAATTAGCTGGGCACACACCTATAGTCCCAGCTATTTGAGAGGCTAAGATGGAGGATCATCGAGCCCAGGATGTTGAGGCCTGTAGCGAGCTGTGAAGGCATGAGACCCTGTTTCAAAAATACACACATTTTAAAGTTAGATTGTAGTAGTAGTTGCATAACTATAATATTTCTTTGTGAACATTCTAAAGACTTACTGTATACTTTAAGTGGGTGAATTGTATGATATTTGAATTTGATCTCAATAAATGTGTTTTATAGAGTGTGCATTTTTTACATGATTTTATACAATCTCTTTTTCTTTGGATATAAGCTGTTGATTAAACCAAGTTTAATGACTTTCGACTAAGATTATACAGGCATACATCAGAGACACTGCAGGTTTGGATCTAGACCACTGCACTAAAGCAAATATCATAATCAAATGAGTCACATGAAATTTTTGTTTCCTTAGTACATATAGAAGTTGAGTTTACATTGTACTGTAGTCTGTTAAGTGTGCAATAGTGTTATGTCTAAAAGCACACTGTGTGTACCTTAATTTAAAAAACTTTATCGCTAAAAAATACTGTCAGTCATCTGAGCTTTCAGCAACTCCTAATCTTTTGGCTGGTGGAGGGTATTGCCTAGATGTTGATGGCTACTGGCTGATCAGGTGGAGGTTGCTCAATGTGGGGGTGTCTGTGGCAATGTCTTGAAGTAAGGCGACAATCAAGTTTACCCCACTAATTGATTCTTCCTTTCTCTAATGATTTCTCTATAGAATGTGATGCTGTTTGATAGCATTTTACTCACAGTAGGACTTCTTTCAAAATTGAAGTCAATTCTCTCAAATCCTACCACTGCCTTATCAACTAAGCCTGTGTAATATTTTAATTCCTTTTTGTCATTTCAGCAGTGTTCACAGCATCTTCACCAGGAGTAGATTCCATCTCAGAAACCATTGTCTTTGCTCACTCATCATAAGCCCCTCCCATCTCTTCATGTTTTGTCCTGAGATTGCAGCAAGTTAGCCCCATCTTCAGGTTCTACTTCTGATTCTAGTTTCCTTGCTATTTCTACTACATTGGCTGTTCCTTCCTCTACTGAAGTCTTGAACTTCTCAAAGACATCTAGGAGGGTTGGAATTAACTTCTTCCAAACTCCCATTAATGTTGTTCCTTTGACCTTATTCTATGAATACATGTTCTTAATGGCATTTACCATGGTAAATCCTTTCCAGAAGATTTTCAATTTATTTTGCTCAGATCTATCAGAGGAAGCCATGTCTATGGCAGCTATAGACTTATAAAATGTATTTCTTAAATAATAAGACTTGAAAGTCAGAATTACTCCTTGTTCCATGAGCTGCAGAATGGACGTTGTGTTAACAGACATGAAAACAACATTAAATCTTATTGCAATCTCCATTAGAGCTCTTGGGTGGCCAGGTGCATTGTCAATAAGCAGTAATGCTTTGAAAGGAATTTTTTTTTTTTCCTGAGTGGTGTGTCCTAATAGTGTGCTTAAAATACTCAGTAAACCATGTTGTAAACAGATGTGCTGTCATCCAGGTTTTCTTTTTCCATTTATAGAGCATAGGAAGAGGAAGAGTAGATTTAACGTAATTCTGAAGGGCCCTATGATTTTCACAATGGTTAGTGAGCATTGTCTTCAACTTAATGTCACCAGCTGAATTAGTCTCTAAGAAGAGAGTTACCCTGTCCTTTGAAGCTTTGAAGCCAAGAATTGACTTCTCAAGCTATGAAAATTCTAGATGGCATCTTCTTCTAATAGAAGGCTGTTTTGTCTCCACTGAAAATCTGTTGTTTAGTATAGTCGCCTTCATCAATTATCTTAGCTAGATCTTCTGGTTTTCTTACTGCGGGTTCTCCACCAGCACTTGCTGCTTCACCTTGCACTTCTACGTAATGGAGTTGGCTTTTTCTTAAACCTCATGAACCAGCCTGACCTGGAATGGTTGTGGCTGGTTTGATCTTCTATCCAGACCGTTAAAACTTTCTTCATATCAGCAATAAGGCTGATTTGCTTTCTTAACATTTATGTGTTCACTGGAGTAGCACTTTTAATTTCTTTCAAGAGCTTTTCGGCTGGGCACAATGGCTTACACCTGTAATCCCAGCACTTTAGGAGGCCGAGGCCGACAGATCACCTGCGATCAGGAGTTCGAGACCAGCCTGGCTAACATGGTGAAAACTCCATCTCTACTAAAAATACAAAAATTAGTTGGATGTGGTGGTGCACTCCTGTAATTCCAGCTACTTGGGAGGCTGAGGCAGGAGAATCGATTGAACCTAGGAGGCAGTGAGCTGAGATCGCACCATTGCACTCCAGCCTGGGTGACAAGAGTGAAGCTCTGCCTCAGAACCAAAATGAAACAAAACAAAAAACAGCTTTTCCTTTGCATTCACAACTTGGCTAACTGGCATAAGGTGCCTAGCTTCCAGCCTTCCTCAGCTTTCAACATGCCTTCCTCATTAATCTTAACCTTCTAGCTTTTGATATAAAGTGGAAGTCTTGCAAATCTTCCTTTCACTTGAACACTAAGAGGCCATTGTAGGGTTATTAATCAACCTCAATTAATGTGTCTCAGGGAATGGGAGGCCCAAGGAAAGGATGAGAGAATGGGGAATGGCTGGTTAGTGGAGCAGCCAGATCACACACAACATTTATCAATTAAGTTTGTTGTCTTATGTGGGCACAGTTTGTGGCGCTCCAAAACAATTAAAATAGTAACATCAAAGATGACTGATCATAGATCACCATAACACATATAACGGTAATGAAAAATTTCTATTATATTACTTTCATTGTGGGAATTAATGCTACCTTTAATTGGAACTTTGAACATTCAAAAATATACATGTTGTTATAATAACAAACTTCATTTCTCCAGAAATGAAATTTATCTTCCTTCCCAAACTAAGATTTGTAGACTATTCTATATTTTTAAATTGTAAATGGATGTTTAAAAACTATCTTACTGTCTTTTAATGCCTCTTTGTGTGTATGAGATGTGCATATGGTTTTATTCTGATCCCTTCTGTAAATCAGCGATGTGCTTTTGATTCAAGGATATTTTCTCTTCCTGTCATTGAATTAAATTCTTAAAATAGATAAAATCTTTATTGTATCCTTTTTATATTTTATCTTTGTATTTTTTATTTTTAAATAGATATTACATAGTTTTGATAATTGTGATAAGGGGACTTCAAAAAGTTTATTGGCAAAAGGAATTAAAAGATAAAAATATAAAACATAAACTTCATCAACATAAGCTCTGTCAAGTTCCAGCTCTTTTGTAAGTGATGATACCAGCCGTTTAGTCCATCCTTAAAGAACTATGGGTCCTGGGAATTTAACCATGTCACTGCAGTTTTTTTTTCACATAATTAACTGAAGAAAAGTCTGTTCCCTCTAAAATTAGGAAACAAAAAGAATTAAGAGGGAGCTAAATCAGAACTGTAAGGTAGATGCCTAATGATTCCCAAGGAAACTCTCACAAAATTGTCCTTGTTTGATGAGTGGAATTGGCAGGAGCATTATCACAGTGGCGGACTCTCTGGTGAAGCTTTCCTGAGTGTTTTACTGCTAAATCTTTGGCCGATTTTCTTAAAACAGTCTCATAAATAAGCAGATATTATCATTCTTTGTCCTTCCCCCACCAGAAAATAGACAAGCAAATGCCATGAGCATCCCAAAAAACTGTTGCTGTGACCTTTGCTCTTGATGAGTCTGCTTTTGCTGTGACTGGGCCACTCTCACCTCTTTTTAGCCATTGATTAGATTGTGCTTTGTCTTCAGGATTGTACTGGCAAAGCCATTTTTCATCTTCTGTTGCAATTCCTTGAAGCAACCCTTCAGGATCTTTATCCCACTTGTTTAAAATTTAAAATTTCCATTGAAAGCTGTGCCCATGTCTGCAGCTGATCTAGGTACAGTGGTTTTGGTACCCATCAAGTGAAAGTTTGCTCACCTTTAATTTTTCAGTCAGAATGGTGTAAGCTGAACCAATTGAGATGTCCCTGTGTTTGCTATTGTTTAGGCAGTTAATCATTGCTCCTCTTCAATTAGGGCATGAACAAGGTTAATATTTCCTTTGCAAATCTACGTAGATGGTCTGCCACTATGGGCTTCATCTTCATCACCTTGGTCCTCATAAACTTAGTTATCCATTGCATATTGCTGATTTCTTTGGGGGAACTGCTTCCATAAACTTTTTCATAAAGTGTCAGTGATTTCACCATTTTTTCACCCAAGCTTCACCATAAGTTTTATGTTTGTTCTTGCTTCCATTTAAATGTAGAATTCATGTTGCTCTGATAGGGGCTATGTTATAACAAGTTAGTATGGGCTTATTTTTGTGCAAAAAGTTTTTGAAATTCATGCATGGTTTTATTATAATGTACACTTTCTATGACTGTTTTGAAGACCTGCATATGTCTTAAGAACATCATTATTGCCTTTAAAATATATATTATTTTTTATCACTTGTTCTCTCACATATATATATATATAACTCAGTTTCTCAGGTTCTCTGTACAATGGGGAAATTTAAATTGATGCTATGTTTATAATATTTCTTATCACTGAGGATATCTCTTCATTTACTCATGTCACCTTTTATTTCTCCCATTTCAACTATAAAAATTTTTGCATACATCTGTCCTGTCCTATATATAGAAAGCAGGGGTCTAGATGAGATATGTACTTTGTGAAAGTATACATAGTTATTTTAATATTAAGAAAGACCTAGAATTAAGACTTTCTTTCTTTCCTTTCTTTGCCTTTTTCTTTCTTTTCTCTTTCCTTTCTTTCTTTTTCTTTCTTTCTCCCTCCCTCCTACCTCTCTCTTTCTTTTTTCTTCTTTCTCTTTCTTTCTTTTTCTTTTCTTTTCTTTTCTTTTTTTTTTTTTAGAAAAAGAGAAAAGGAGAAAGAAACAGCAAAAGAAAGAAAAAAAAGAATGAAGGAGAGAAAAAAAGAGGATGAGAAGGAGGGAGAGAGAATGGGATTCTTGTTTTATTGCCCAGGCTAGAATACAGTCTAAAAATGGGTATTAAAAACCTCTTTTATGCCAATAATTGTGCTTAACAATGGAGACAGGAA
>PVKP010020050.1:0-41370 GCA_004027715.1 Plecturocebus donacophilus | reverse complement strand
AGGAAGGAGGAGGAAGAGGAGGAGGAGGAAGGAGGAGGAAGGAGGAGGAAGGAGGAGGAAGGAGGAGGAAGGGGGGAGGAGAAGAAAGATGAAAGATAAGAGGGGAAAAGAAAAGGAAAAAAAAGACTACCTCATTTTTGCCAGACCAAAAAAAAAAAATAGGCTAAAGTGCTTTAGAAGGTGATGAAAACTATGAAGTGTTATGGAGACAAACAAAGTGGGAAGTGGGTGGTAATAGGGCGAGAGGATGGGAGGTGGGTAGAGGGTCATCCAGAAAGACTCTGATGTGACTTTCAACAAATACATGAAAGAGGTGAAGGAGTAAGCCATGTCACTCTCTTGGTTGGGGATGCAGGGAAGGGAAGAGAAAGTGTGTTCTCGGCAGAGCAGTAAACGTAAAGGCCATGAGTTCATATCCTGCCTGGCATGTCTGACAGACAGCCAGTGTAGCTGAGGGAAAGGCAGCAGAAAAAGAGGACAGAGTAGCAAAGGCCTGATTGTGGACAACCGTGAAGATTACATAAGGAACTGGCTTTATCTGGAGTAAGATGGGAACCATTCAGAGAGTTCTGGGTAGACGGAGGCACCAATTCATTCATTTCACAAACATTTGTTTAGTACTTACTATGCACAAATTTAGGCTTTAGGTTTTTATCAGTGAACAAAACCAACATAAACTGCAGCCATCGGGAGCTTATAGAACTAAAAGCCTATACTATAAAAGAAGAAAGTTCTCAGATAATGACCTTAGTTTCCATTTTAAGAAACTAGGAAAAAGAAGATCAAATAAATTCAAAGTTACTAGAAAAAAGAAATGATAAAGATTACAGTCAAAAGCAATAAAATAGAAAACAAATACAGCAGATAAACAACAATATTGGCTGGGCATGGTGGCTTATACCTGTAATCCCAGCACTGGGAGGCTGAGGTGGGTGAATCACTTGAGGTCAGGAATTTGAGACTGGCCTGAGCAACATGGTGAAACCCCATCTCTGCTAAAAATCCAAAAATTAGCTGGGTGTAGTGGCATGTGCCTGTAATCCTAGCTACTATGAACCTGAGAGGAGGAGATGCAGTGAGCTGAGATCGTGCCACTGTACTACGGCCTGGGTGATAGAGTGAGACTCCATCCAGAAAGACAGAGACAGAGACAGAGACAGAGAGAGAGAGGAGAGAGAGAGAGAGAGAGAGAGAGAGAGAGAGAGAGAGAGAGAGAGAGAAACAACAATAACAATGGAACCAAAATCTGATTCTTGAGAAAATCAATAAAATTGAAAAATGATCCAACTGATTAAGTAACAAAGAGAGAAAACACATCCTAAATTTAACCATCAGGAACAGAAGATATGACATCTCTATAGATTCTACAGATGTTGATAGGATCATAAGGAAATACTATAAACAACTTTGTTCCTACAAATTGTATAGCTTAGAATGGTTAACTTGCATATTCCTAGAATGTTGTCCCTACCACAGTCTAGACGTTCCTTCACAGCAGGAACCAGATCTTCTTCCTAGCCAGTCCCCTGTGCCTGACCTGTAAAATAAAAGCATTATACTGAGAAAGGGTCTGGTGCCAAAATAATAGATTTTACCTAGCAAAAAGTGAGGTCAGTGGCCGGGCATGGTAGCTCATGCCTGTAATCCCAGCATTTTGAGAGGCCAAGACAGGCAGATCACCTGAGCTCAGGAGTTTGAAACCACTCTGGGCAACATGGTGAAACCGAACAACTTATTTAAAAAATGGACAAAGGACTTGAATCGGCATTTCTCCAAAGAAGAATACAAATGGCCAATAAGCACATGAAAAGATGCTCAAAGTCCAAATCAAAACAACAATGAGATACTACCTCACACCCATTAGAATGACTACTATGATTACAAAAACTCTAGAAAATAACAAGTACTCAGTTTCGCAAGATGAGACTAGTTCTAGAAATGGATGGTGGAGATGGGGGTTCACAACAATATGAATGTGCAGATGTGGGGATCGTTCCCATGTGAAGCCCCTCAGAATTGGGCCTCGCCATATGGTGAGCTTGAGCCCGGACACAGTTTCCTATTGGAGGCAGTCGAGCTATGGGAAAGTAGGAACTGCAGGTAAAGGAATTACAAAAAGAACTTTGTGAGACTGTGATGTGACCTGCATGTGGTCTGACAGGACAATGTGTCCAGTTTCTGTATCTGATTTATGACTTTGTTTACCCACTATTGGGTCCTGTGCTTGTTCTTGTGACTGCGCAAATATAATGGTTTTCTGCCTCTCTGGTGCCTTGCATAGGTCAGTAACTTTTAACTATAGGTTTCCCCACCACCTGCGTGACTTGATTGTACTCAATTATGTATCTGATTTTACTATTGTTCTTATGTGCTGCTTTCATGTATGAGATAATGGTATCTGTTCCTGTTAATGACGTAGGACAAACATATATATACTAACTGTGTGCACAATAAAGCGGCTGTTTTGGCATTGCTGTTTAAGCATTGCTTACTCAGTCCTCCAGACCCCGCTTGTCTATCTTCTTTTTTCTGCGCACTCCCCTATTCAGGTTGGGACCCTCTTGCTGGCCAAGAGTCCCCAGCAGACGTGCCAGCCTCTCAGGAACCCAGATGCAGATGCTTCTTAACATATGATGGGGTTATATCTTGATAACCCCATCATAAGTGAAAACATTCCTAATGCACTTAGTACACCTAACCTATCAAGCATTGCAGCTGAGCCTCGCCCACCTGAAACATGCCTGGAACACTTACACTGGCCTCCAGTTGAACAGAATCATCTGCATCACAGTCCACGGGAGAGTATCGCTATTTACCCTCGTGATGGCATGGCTGATTGACAGCTACGGCTTGATGCTGCTGCCCAGATTGTGAGAGTATCACACTGCATATCGCTAGCCTGCGAAAAGGTCAAAATTCAAACTTTGAAGTTCAGTTTCTAGTGAATGTGGTACATTCTCACACCATTGTAAAGTCTAGAATGTTTAAGTTGAGCCATTGTAAGTAGAGGATCATTGTCTTAATATTCTGCTGTGCACTTAAAAATGGTTAAGGTGGTTAGCTTTATATTTTGTGTATTTTACCACAATAAAAGAATTGAAAATAAACTACAGATGTCTTGTTTACACTTTACTAACATGCACATAGAACACACCTAAACTTATACCTCATTGTGTTTCTGTTTCTTTTCTTTTTTTTTGAGACAAAGTTTCTCTCTTGTCACCCAGGCTAGAGGGCAATGGTACAATCTCAGCTCACTGCAACCTCCACTTCCTGGGTTCAAGCAATTCTCCTGCCTCAGCCTCCTGAGTAGCTGGGACTACAGGCACCCACCACCATACCCAGTTAATTTTTGTATTTTTAGTAGTTTTACCATGTTGGCCAGGATGATCTCGAACTCCTGACCTCAGGCGATCCACCCACCTCAGTCTCCCAAAGTCCTGGGATTACAAATGTGAGCCACCGCGCCCAGCCTGTTTTTCTTTAGTTGACATCACCCTTCCTCCCATCACCCAGTCTAAAAATCTGGCAGCCAAACTGGACTTTTTCACACCAGGCACATCTGATTAGTCACTGACTCCCACATCATGTTTTCTCCCTGTCTTAATTACCCCTAGATAAGACTTCTCCAACACAGAGACCTCAGAGTCACTGCCCTCGAACTGATTTATTTGTTCATTTAATAAGTGTTTTATAACTGCTTAGTAATCATTTGATGTTGTCCATCAAATACAGTATTTCTAGTTTTCGCCCTTCCTAGCATATGTCTTTCAGGCAAAGCATATAATTGCCTCTCTGGGACTCCGAGCTCCCTCTGCCTTCTCTCAGGGCAACCAGTAACTAACATTTGAGATGGTGGCCGCTCCATCAGCCAGGAACCTGGGATGGCTGTAATGAACAGAGTATGTCTGCTGCCCATGGCGAATATGTAGCATGGAAGAGAAATCATTTATTTTATTTTATTTTAAACCCTTCCTACCCACACCCTCCTCCCCCAGTAAGTGCTATGGGGAAAAAAATAGAGCAGTGTTAGGGGGATTGGAAGTGTAGGGGTGGAGACTGCAATATAATTCAAGGGGCAAAGTTGATCCCATTAAGATGATTTTCGTGCAGAATTTTAAAGGAGGCAAGGGAGTAAGATGGGCAAATATCTGGGAGACGTCAGAAAGGGAAGAACTGGTACAGAGGCCTGAAGGGTGTGGGTCAAGGACACTCAGGTGGATGGAATGAGCAAGGGGAAGAGAAAGAGGAGGCGAAGTCCTGGCCGGATCACACAGGGTCTTGCAGGTCCTTGAAAGGAGTTTGGTGTTTTTTCTGAGTAATAGTTTAACCAGATCACTCTGGCTGCTGTTTTAAGAAAGCCGATGGGAGCAATGGTGGACTCAGGAAGATCAGTTAGGAGGCTTTGCAGTAATCTGGGTGAGAGATAATGGTGGCTTGGACCAGAGTTGTCACAAATGGTGAGAAATGGTCAATTCCTGGATATATTTTGAAGTTAGAGCTAACATTGTAGATGGGGTTTGAGAGAAAGAGAGGAGTCAATGATGACTCTAAGGTTTTTGGCCTGAACAACCAGAAGGTTGGAACTGCCATTAATTGAGCAGGGGAAGACTGTGGGAGAAGCAGATTTTAGGAGAGAAAGTCCAGGAGCTTCCGTGTGGAAGAGGTTTCCACTTGGAAACATCGATGAGACACTTGGAGAGGCATCTGGATTTTAAGATGAGTATCTTGGTAGAAAATACAATTTGAGTTATCAATGTGTAGATTGCACTTAAAGCCATGGGATTCTATGAGTCACCAAGGGAGTGTACACAGTGAAGAGAAGAGATTCGAGGACTGAGCCCTGGACCAACCCAATGTTCATAAGTAGGGGAGATGAGAAATGCCCAGCAAAAGAGGTGAAAAGGTGTGGACAAAGGGTTTGAAGAGAAGTCAGATGTGTGTGATACTCTGGAGCTCAAGGGAAGAAAACAGTTCCAAGAGAAGGCAGTGCTGCCTTATGACAAATGCTGCTGAGAGTTCATATTAATGAGAACTAAGAACTGATCATCCAATTACGCTACATGGGATCAAACCTGATTGGAATAGATTTAATGGAGGAGAGGAATTGTAGTCTGTGAGTCTAAACATGTTATTCAAAGAGTGATTACTGGGGAATAGAGAAATGAGAGAGGATGGGACTCAGGGTCTGTACAGGAGTGGCCTCTGCACAGGCAGCTGGTCTGCAGTGAATGCAGAGTGGAAGTCATGGACACAGGCACGGGTGTGTGGTCGGATGCAGAGGTGGAAGCTGGAGGAAGTACACTTGCTAGGGTTGTTTTTTCTTGGCAAAATAAGAAGCAAGATCGGCTGGGTGCAGTGGCTCACACCTGTAATCCCAGCACCTTGGGAGGCCGAGACGGGCGAATCACCTGAGGTCAGGAGTTCAAGACCAGCCTGATCAACATGGAGAAATCCCATCTCTACTAAAAATACAAAAATTAGCTGGGTGTGGTGGCACATGCTTGTAATTTCAGCTACTTGGGAGGCTGAGGCAGGAGAATCGCTTGAACCCAGGGGTGGGAGCAGAGGTTGCAGTGAGCTGAAATCGTGCCATTGCACTCCAGCCTGGGCAACAAGAGTGAACCTCCATCTCAAAAAAAAAAAGAAGCAAGGTTGTTGGCTGAGATGGATGATAGTGGAGGAGGTGTGGGAAGTCTAAAGAGAAAATATGCATAAAATATTCATTTGCAGAGTGAATGGGTTCATACTTGCCAGGCAGCAATGAAGGCCTACTCGAAGTTAGTGGCCATGAATTAAAGTTAGGCCAGCGGAAAGAAAGTGTGCTTTCCTCGAGTATGTCAGCTGTGTGGGCGGAAGCTTGGAGTTCACCATTGTTAGAGTTTTGCCAGACAAATACAATGAAACTAAAGACAGGTACTGAAGGTGAGGGGCTATGAAAAAGAAGCAATTAAAGTGATGAACCATGGAACTGAAGCCAAGTCAGATGGGGAGACAGAGCCTGAGGGGAGCAGGATGAGTTAAAAGGTGTAAGGGCCGGGCTCCCACTGGGTGGAAGGATGGGCGATGGTGGATTCCAGGGGCAGCAAGCTGGGAAGTTTAAGGAGGTGCTGGCCAGAGAGGGAGCTGCACCAAATTGAGACTGCAGAGGGGGTGCAGTTGTTCTTGATGATAGGCGTTAGATTTGGGCCATTTGTGTATTTGATGGGGTAAAGGACAAGATCCTTGGAGGAGAGGAGCTCACCGACTCAGGGAAGTAAGAAGCCAGCTCCGCTGAGGTGCAGTCCCTAGAATGATGACAAGTGGGTTGGTGAGAATGATGGTGAACCAAGTGCTGAGATCCATATAAGGAATGAGAGGAAGCCATCTGGGGTTTGTGGGAGACTTCCTGGAAGAGTGGTGGCTGCCGCACACTGCTTATTCAAAGCTAGGAAGTTTTAAGAGGAGAATGGTCTGAAAGAGCAAAGGAGTGAGGAAGACACTTGCCCCACCCAGTGGTAGGAGGGATGTGGAAGAGAAAATTAATCCTCCACTTTAGAAGGCTGCAGGGAACTGTTTTCAGAAGAGCGCCATGTTTCATGAGAGCAAAGGGGAAGAGAAGATGTGCAGGATATAGGATATTGTTTCTATTCAATTTAACATGTTTCAGTTATTTCCTACCATGCTTTGAACCTTCCAAACCCAGTCCCATGCCACCTGCCCGCTACCTCCCTACATTCCAGCCACACTGTCCTTAGCATGTTCCTTGGATACATCAAGTTCTTTCCAACCCCAGGGCCTTTGCACTTGCTGCCATGTTCTTTCCTTTCTTGAAATTGCACCTCTTCCCCACCCCAATCCCTCAAGTCTCACGTTGAGTGTCATTTCCTTAAGAAATATTGCTGAACATCCTCTTTAAATCACAGTGCTGTGTTTGATGCCACTGAAGCCATAGAATTCCACACACAGTCTCTATCTTCAAGTTACTTTACAGTCTGGTGAAGCAAAGAGGGGAGCAGGTGGTTTGAGAGTGTCCTAAGGGTTGTAAAGGGGTAAACCTGAAGCACGTGGGAGTACACAGGAGAAACTATTAACTGAGCCACGGTGGGGGTGGGGGTAGTGAATGTGGGCAGTGGGCAGTGGGAGCCATGTTCTGAAACATGGCCTAAGCAGAGGCCGATGATCAGGAGTTAGTAAGGAGAGGGTGGGGGCTGCTGAGAGTGTAGGAAGCCATGAGCTGGTGAGGGCAGCTGGAATACAGCAGGGTGTGGGGATGATTCTATAGGGACGAGTGTGCCAAGGCAGCCCTGCAGGACATGCTATGAAGTTGGCATCTTTCCGGGGGTCCCTGGGGGCCACTGAAGATGGCTTTTTGTCTTTGTATATAAAAGGTATATATAACTCTTTTGCAGAAGAATTATGACCAGAAGCAGAGTCTGATCAAATTTGGCCCCTCCTGTGTTTGACTCCAGAACAAGTATAGAGTTGCCATCTGGAAGCCCAGTGACCCCAACCTTCTGGGGCACAAGCCAAGGCATAGTGCTGTCTGGGGAGAAACTGGTAGGATCATAGAACCACCAGGGCTGCAGGATGTCCTGGACCGGTGGCCTCCCACATACCGCCCAGACAGCCTCATTCACCAGTTTTCTAGTTAGGACACCTTCTCCATGTTATCCTAATGACAAGAAGATAAAAAGAAAGAGAACGATTGGATGGAATGATTATAAAATGTCTCAGTCCCCTTCCAAACTATAAGCTTTCATACTTCTTTTCTCTAGCTTGACACCACAAGTAACACCCTGATGCTTGTGAGATGACCATACTCACATGTATTGTGTGCTTAGCAAGTGCCAGGCCCGAATCACAGCACAGACAGGCATATACTTTCATCTCCACTTTGTACAAGAGGAAACTGAGGCACAAGGGAGGTTAAGTCAATTTCCCTTTGTCACATAGCAAATAAGTGACAGAGCAAAGATTGGACCCATGGAGTCTGATTCCAGAGCTCTGTGGTCTATACCAACACTCATCCCACCTCTAAAGCTGCTGTCTTCTAAGCTGTCAGAGTAAGATTAAATCAGGTTCAAATGGTGTGGGAGTCAGGCATTTTGGCTGTGTTCAAGACTTTATGAAACGTCTCTGGGACCACTGAACAGCACATTTCACAGCTTGGAACCTTTGTTTCTGACCAGACTGGGGCATCTAAAGAAAATCTCTAGGGAAAGGAGGTAGCAGAGCATGGGCTGCCTGCCCTTGGCTCCCACTGGCTGGCTCAGCAGGGGTCTCTGGAGTGCAGTGGTGTGTGTCTGGATAGCCCACAGCCTTCCTGTGCTTTCTCCCTGGGCGTACACACAGTGTCAATGGAAACACACTCGTCACATGTTACATGTCTCTACCAGTCGAGGGCGGAAGCGTAAGTCTGAGGACTTGTTCAGGAAGGGCTTTGGAGAGCATCTGCTCAACATGAAAGTTGCTATAAATATAGTTGAAGGCCAAGTGTGGTGGCTCACACCTGTAATCCCAGCACTTTGGGAGGCCGAGGTGGGTGGATCACCTGAGGTCAGGAGTTCGAGACCAGCCTGGCCAACATGGTGAAACCCTATCTCTCCTAAAAATAAAAAAAAAAATAAAAAAAAATAAAATAGACACGTGGTGGCACATACCTGTAATTTCAGAGGCTGAGGTACGAGAATCGCTTGAACCCAGGAGGAGGAGATTGCAGTGAGCTGAGATCCCGCTGCTGCACTCCAGCCTGAACGACAGAGGGAGGCTTTGTCTCAAAAAATATATATACACACACACACACATACACACACACACACACACACACACACACATACATATATAGCTGGGATTCTCAGGGCCATCTTTCCTATTTTCTCCACTGTGAACTCTGCCTTTTCCTTTTCCTCTAAAAGAAGGGAGAGTGCTGAC
This sequence comes from Plecturocebus donacophilus, assembly GCA_004027715.1. Lineage (NCBI taxonomy): Eukaryota > Metazoa > Chordata > Mammalia > Primates > Pitheciidae > Plecturocebus > Plecturocebus donacophilus. The sequence goes on along the minus strand of PVKP010020050.1, from coordinate 32,457 downwards.
ACCCACCCACCACCCTCCTGCTGTCTCTGGACTGTTCCTCCATAGAACCTCCCTCCCCAACTGGCTGGGTCTGGTCTGTCATCTGCACACTTTGCACAGGCCCACATCAGCACCCTGCACAGAACACTCCCCACCACCCTAAATTCTTTGTTGTCATTATTCCTTTGCTTCTTGCTACTTTTCAAAATTACATTCACAAAGACTCTTCTGGTCATTCCGACAGACCCTGCGCCTTCCCCGATCTCTCACAGTACATGTGGTCTGCATTTTCATGGACTCTTGAGAGTCCATGTTCATCCTTCTCATCCTGTCACTAAAGATTACACCAAAGCCAAGAGGGCAAGGGGTTTGCCCCAAATCACCCGGAAGTGTGCTGCTCTCCCTGCAACTGTCTCAATACCAGGGGCTCTGTCTTGATCTCCTTTGCACCCATTACCCATATGAATTTGCTCTACACCCTGGTGCAAGAACATTGGGTTTCTTCATTTTCTCACTGTGGTTTGAACTTGTATTTCTCTACTTCTGGGACAACGTCAAGGTTCTTGAGTCCCTTGTAGACTTAAGGAGGCTGATCCTTGGGCATTTGTCCACATGGGTTGCAAGGGTGACATCTGGGGCTCTTTCAGCTTGTATCACAGGTCTCTGGCTTTAGGATGCCTCTCTGCCATTCTCAGGACCTGGGAATCCATTGCAAGGCTGATGTCCAGAGCTTCTTGGCACTATGCAGACACTTCCCTCTGGGCCTTAATATTTCTCTGGGGCACTGCAGGAATCGGGGTGGGGCAATGGCCTGGAGATCTCTCCTCACACTGGCCCAGAGAACTGTCCACCAGGTGAGGTGCCTTCCCTGCCTCCTGCTTCCTTGGGTTGCACTGCTTTGTCTCTGAAACCCAGGCCTCCGTCTTGGTTTTCACCATAGACCTGGGAGGCCCTTAGACCCTAATTATTAGCTAAATTGAAAAACCTGTTTTTCTTTCTCTTAACCTTTTAAACCTGCCCAGAAATTGAGGGGAAAGGTGTGTAGTCTCTCCTCTTGGGGGCAGCAAAGAGGTGGATTTAAAAATACAGCAATTAAGTTTCTATTAAAAAGGCCAGCAGTTCCTATCTTGCTGGTCCTTTTACCTGGAATCTTCCCCACTTTTCAACTGGTTAATGTTGGCTTATACCTCAGGACTCAGCTCAGACATCACTGCAGATAGAAACTATCCATATTCACGAATTCCCCCACTTCTGACTCCCTTCTGCAAAAGTGTCCTGTGTATTGCAAGCCCTCACCTGCCTCAAATCAAGTGCTCCTCAAACACGTGCTGACTTGCACTGAATTCAAGGCAAGGTGGTGGGTGAGCGAGAGCTGCCTGTTGACTGGTGGCTTTCCAGGGAAGACAGGCTTAAATGAGAGGCACGAAAAGAGGTGCGTGTTTGGGGGACACTGCACTTCTTAGAAGAAGAGATTAAAACGCAGAGCCAGAGATGGAGGACAGGGTGGCCTCTCCCTGCTCCCTGACTATCTACACCAGGCATTCAGAGTGGGGAACAGTTCTAAGACTGACCAGGAGGTGGCAGCATTGCCACTTGAATGAGGGACTCCAGCAGGACAGAGGCAAAAGATGCTGCCTCTCCAGCTCTAGGAGGCAGAGGAGGCCTCCTCTAGGCCAGTCTCAGAGGGCCAGGATGCCGGCCGCCCTGCACACAGTAGGGATCCATGGCCATGTGTGGATCCAACGTGTTTTTCTTTTTTTAGGACGGAGTTTTGCTCTTGTCGCCCAGGCTGGAGTGCAATGGCACAATCCCAGCTCACTGCAAACTCCGCCTCCCAGGTTCAAGCGATTCTCGTGCCTCAGCCTCCCGAGTAGCTAGGATTACAGTTGCATGCCACCATCCCCAGCTAACTTTTGTATTTTTAGTAGAGACAGGGTTTCACCATGTTGACCAGGCTGGTCTCGAAGTCCTGATCTCAAGCGATCCACATGCCTCTGCCTCCCAAAGTGCTGGGATTACAGGTGTGAGCCACAACACTCAGCCCCACATGTTCTTATATCTAAGCTTTCTAGCCTTGCATGGGGAAGGAAGGAGGGAAAAGTGGGAGAGAGGGAGGGAGGGAGAGAAGGGACTCAGGCCTCAATCTAGAATCCCTGCATCAGAATCTCTTGGATGGTTCCTGGGAATCCCCAGGTGATTCTGATGGAGGCAGGCACAATTCCCCCTTGTGTGACTAATTTCCCAAGGCCTTGCCTTTCAATCACAGAAATGATTTTACCTATTATGAAAACCTAGTGCCAACCTCAGCACACGCCTCCTTCTCTCCCTCTGGACACTCCTGCTGGGAGGCTGACCAAGGTATTTTAGGAGAACAGCCAGAGATGGCTGCTAGGTTGCAAAGACAAACAGTGCCCTCCTGGGCCCAGCCACGTGGCCCCCAGGGGGCACTCCCCTCTCTGCTTCTTGTACCATCCAGTCTTCAGCCTTGGCAGGGGTGGCCCGCCTGACACAGCCCACCCCACCCCAGTGGTGGCGCCCCAGGCTGAGCTTCAACCCAACTCTTGGGTAAGCAGCAGGGAAGCCGAGGAGTGTTTCACAGTCGGCTCTGTCTCCTCTTGGGCAGCGGTATTTTTAGGAGTCCTTTGTGACACTGAGGCCCATGGGGGCATCTTGGTGTTGACGGGGGGCACATGTTGGCAGGGCTACCCCATGTGGGAAATCTCGGCTGGGGGGGCGGACTTTTGGTTTTAACAACAGGTGACTCAACTGTCGTCCCTGCTTCCTGCAGCCTCGAGTCACTGCCCACAGATGGCCCTGGGCAGAAAGTGGCCAGAGAGAGTGAAGCCCGGGGGAGGAGAGCCCGGGTGTCCATGGCGCCCACTGGGAGGCTGGCCTGGTGGGGACCTGCTCTGGCAGGACCAGCTCCTGGTGGTTCCCTGCACATCCATCCACCATTTCCCATCTCCACTCTGCCAGAAAGTCCTTCCTCTCCTGACCCTGCCCTCCAAACCCTGTGCCTTTCAGGAAATCATTTTTCAGATGCTACCTGGGGGCTCCTGCAGCCTGCGCATTTTCCTGGAATCTCTCATGGAACCATGTGTGATGGCTGTTTCTGTATATACCGTATCTCTGCGTGGGAAGCAACTCAGGGATCGAGGGCACCCTGTTCCATCCCCGCCCCAGCCCCTAGTGCAGGGGAAGAGAGCCGTGGATGTTAACTATTGTGAGTGCATGACGGGAGGGAGAAGGTGGTGGCGCCCCAGGGTTGACAGGAAGGGACAGGAAGGCTTCATCATGGAGGCAGGAAGGAGGCCCCTGAAGGATGGATTCCATTCCTCCGTGAAAGTCACCAGCATGTTATCACAGAGTCCTTAAGTAGAGTCAGTGCTGCGCTATTTTGGGTGGAATGAAGGTGGTCTGTGGGTGGGAAAGGCCAGTCATGAAGCGCAGTCCATTTTGTGGGTGCCCCTGGTTGATCCCCAAGACAATTCCTGGAGTGTGTGGACTGACCACAGACGCAGTGCCTGGGTTTCTCTCCTGAACCCAGTTCACACCAAGAAAGGACATGAAGGGCAAGGACTGAGAGAGAGCTGGAGGCAGAAATGCTCTCAGAGCGGACACAGGGCCCCACCCCAATCCTTCTGCCTGAAGCAGAGTTGCAGTGTGGCCGCCGCTGACACCAGTACAGCAAAGCAACACCCTGAAACAAAGCGGGAGCAGCAGGAGGTGAGCCGCGTCTCTGAGGAGCACAGAGGCAGAGCTTCTGGCTGGGGCCTGAGGACTTTTGCACCCTCCCGAGCACCCTTCCCTTTTCTTGCCACGCCGAGGGAGACATTATCTCCAGATTCTGGGGCTCTTGCAAGCTGCTGCTCTTCCATGAAGAGCTTGGGGCCTTTGCTCAGTGAGGTCAGGGTGTTTTGAGATGACAGGCAGGGCGGAGGAAGCAGAAGGGTCCACAGGGTGGGTGGACACCCTTATTCTCCACCTGAGCAGCTCCACCCCGCACGCACAACCCACATTCTCAAGGCTTCCTTCTCAGTTTGCATAAGACAAGGAAAGCTTGAACCAGGGATTACCCTCCCAGCCACCCCAGCTGCAGCCCCTGAGGATGGGTGTGGGTGCCAGGGACGGGCCAGGAGCCACAAGCTCATCTCCTGCTCCTCCATGGTTTATGTGGCCTTGCCTCTATTGTCTGGGAAAAATGGCACCTTGAGGACAGAGCACGCCTTGCTTTTTCCTAGGAGAATGTACTCTTTCTCTACTCGCTGATGGAGCTCTGGCTAAAAAAAGTGTATCTCCCTGCCTTTTCTTTCTTCCTCCTTGAAGCCCTCTCTGTAGCCTTTATCAGGCCACACTGATGAGCTCAGCGCAGAAAAGCAGGCTCCTCCCTCATAGCTCCTGGGCAGATCTGGACATCTGGATTAGAGCCCAAGGCTGGCCCTGGACCAGACCCCTCCTCCTCTGCCCCAGGCTGGCCCACGGCCTCCATGAGTCACTCAGGTAACCAGGAGGGCAACCACAGGAGGAAAACAACCACCCTTATTGCCCCAGGCGGCAGCCCCAGCCCAGGGCAAAACTGGGGCATTACTTCAAGTCTACCAAAGTCAGGCCTGTGCCCGGGGCTGCAGGAGGTGGCTGCAGAGGCTGGGTGGGGCAGCAGGAAGCCTGGTGGCACTCGTGTGTGTCCTGACTTGCCATTTCTGATGTCAGCATCTTCAGATGCCCTTTCATGGGGTAGGAACTGGGAAGGGCAGAGGTAGTAAGATCTGAACAGAGCTGGGTGAATTCCCACGGAAGACGGCGTGCTGAGCGCCAGTGCCTTTTGGTAAACAAGTCGCAGCTCTTCCCTCTCGGCTCATCCTCACGGCACATCCCAGTGCTGTTTCCTGCCCACCTCTGCACCCACGTTTTAAGGAGTGCAATGGCGTGATCTCAACTCACTGAAACCTCTGCCTCCCAGGTTCAAGCGATTCTTCTGCCTCAACCTCCTGAATAGCTGGGATTACAGGCCTGCACCACCACACCCAGCAAATTTTTGTATTTTCAGTAAAGATGGGGATTCGCCATGTTGGTCAGGCTGGTCTCGAATGCCTGATCTTGTGATCTGCTGGCCTTGGCCTCCCACAGTGCTGGGATTACAGGCATGAGCCACCGCGCCTGGCCTAGATGCAAAAATTAAGTCAAATTGCTTAAGTGACTTGCCTAAAATCACAAAGGTATCTGACACACAGGTCTTTTCATTTCTAATTCAGTGTTTTGCCATCACACAAAAGCCACCTCCTTCTTTGAAACCTGCAATGGTGCCGATTGCCCTCTGGAATCCCAGCAGGGCAACCATCAGGAAGAGGAGAGGCAAGGTGCAATTAGCATCCACTGTGTGTCGGGCTAGATACAAGCCTTTCCCTCCACCTGCCCTCCCTCACTGAGTGTTGATCAGCCCTGCTCTTTGGGGTCCTAACACATGGACTCAGGGGCCAGAACTCTGTGGTTTTAAACCCCTTATGCCACCTCAGGCTACTTGTGGCATCCTGGGCAAGATATTTCCCCTCCATAGACCTCAATTTTCTCATCTGTAAAATGGGATTAGAATACCATCCACCTCACAGAATTTGTTTATGGATTCACTGAGTTAATTTGTGTAAAGCACTCAGAACAGGGATTGGCACTTAGCACATGCTTCAGAAGTAAGTGTTTATTGTTATTTAATATTACTTCTAAATAGGACAAACTAGTTGCCACATTTCCATTTTATACAGGAAAAATAAAGCTGATACCAAACAACCAATAGCTGCCCTAGGCTCCAGAGCTTCTGGCCACACCCCCGTCCCAAAAAGCCCCACCATGAGGTCTCTTTTGCACCTGAACTGGGCCTTCTAGGAAGCAGCTTCTATGGCTGAGGGTCTGGCCAGCCTGGTTCCACTTTCTCCTCCCTCTGGCCTTTGCTCTTACTCGCCTTCTGTCCTGGGAGTGCTGGTGCTGTCATCACAGCACAAAGGTGGCACGAAGCACAGATCAAGCACTCAGTGATGGCTGCCAGCAGCTTCTTGCTGCCTCAGATGCAGAAGGGACAAGTGCCTGGTTCTTGGCCTGGCCTAAGGGTGGAATGAAGTCTCTGGCACAGTCTGGCGTGTGTTCCAGGCTCCCTCACAGGAAGAACCAAACATGGGCCCCTCCCTCAACCCTCTCCCTTCCTGCTCTTCTCTCCCTCTTGATAGGGTCCAGGTAGTCCCTTACTCCACCCAGCAGCTTAGCGAGCTGCCTCTACCTTTCTTCATTTGTTTGCTTCCTGGATAGTGCTCTCTCCCAGAAGCAGAAAGTCCAATGAGGGACACTGCGAGGTGGACTTGGTGTGATGGGGAAGGATCGCTTGTGAAGGGAAGACCATGAGGCTCTTGGGGACATGCACCTACTTTCCCACACAGCTAGCAATGGTGGGAAGAGAAGCCTGCTCTCAGTAGTCTCAGACTCCAGATGAAGTGTGAACATGAAATCCATGAAAACCCCACGTGGAGGCCCAAAGACTAATCAGGTTCCCATCTCATGTCTCCAGGCCAGAAGCCTGTTATCCAATCTTTGCTCTCATTGCAAGCCCCAGAAGTAATAGCAAATACAAAATAATGAAAAATAATAACTTGTCAGCTCCAATTTTGGGGTTTGAATATGGTCTCTGGGGAATGATCAGATGTTAGGAGAGCAGTGTCTCTAAAGAGGAGATTTCAGTAGGCTCATGGAAAAAATTGGCATAGGATATGTGTTAGTTAAGGTATCCTAGCTATTGTACTATGCAAATCCTCAAATCCTGATGGCTTCATCCATAGAAGTTTACTTCTTACTCTGCAAAATACAATCCGGAAAGGAGTTACTCAGGTACCCAGGCTGATGGAGGCACTGCCATATGCAACACACAGCTTCCAAAATTAGCTGGAGTGTAGACATCCAGCCAGCAGATGAGACAGAGAGGGTGTGGAGAGTCAGGAAGGTGTTTTGGTTAGTTCTAGGAGCAGCACATATCACTCCTGCCTACATTCCACTAGCCACAACTCCACCAGCCTCCGCCATCATAAATGGGACTGGAAAATGTTACCCCTGCTGGAAAACCCCTCCCAATACCACCCCCACACTGGACAGGGAACATGACTGTGGTAGAATCAACCAAATAGGAGTGCCCACTGAGGGGCATTCGAGAAGGAGGTTCTAGTGGTGTGATCTCGGCTGCTCCTGAAATGGAAGAAGAGTGAGAGAAATCTGGAAAGGTCATCTTAATAAACATAAGCAAATGAATAGGCCAAGTGGCTACCCAAGAAACTCAGATGAGCGCAGTCTTAAAGAAAACATGCACAATAGGTGGGAAGAGTGGCCATCAACCAGCAACAATGTAAAAATAGAAAAGACTGACGTAGAGCTGAAGAGTCATGTAAAGAATATTGAACCAAGATATCAGAAAAATGTTAACACAGGAGCCTTTTTAAAGATTTGTTTGAGCAAAAGAACAAAGAAGTCTTAGGTCTGTCCCTAGGAATGGATGGTGGGGTGTTCCTGAGTGACAGAAGAAACATTCCTATCCATTTTTTATTTTGCTTCCAACTTTTTGTCAAAGAGAATGATTTTAAGAAAAGAAAGGCAGTTTTGAATAGAAGGCATTGGAATCTCCAAAGAATAAGGAGGGTACAAGAAGAAACTTATTCCTCAAATTCAATGAAATATTCTAGCCCAAATGAATTACATTAGAGTTCTAAAGAATTTTTATGAGAGATTAGTGTAGATGCAGGCATTTAAGAGCATAAGACCTGGAGCTAGATTACCTGAGTTTGAGTCTTGACTCAGACACTTGTTAGCTGTGTGACCTTGGGAAAATTACCTAATCAATCTGTGCCTTAGTTTTTCCACCTAATAAGCAGATAAAATATTACCTACTTCACAGGATTGTTTAAGCATTTAAATAGGGTGCAGACACCTATTCAGTGTTCAGTAACTGTTAGCTCTTGTTGGGGCTGCTCCTGTGACATGGCTGATCTTCTGTGTGTGATCTACAAAACATCATGGCAACCACAGGAAAGTCTAAAAAACAGAAGGAACAAATACATTCCAATTTTCAAATACAAGAAGTGAATTTTTCTCAGCACTGTCAGTGCAGGGCAACATTTCCGACTCCATGATTACTTGACATATTGTTATGGACCTACTATGTGTCGGGCTCTACGCTGGGCCCTGGGGATCGAGCACCGAGCCAAATAAACAAAAGTCATGCCTTCTTCATGCAGTAGATCTAATAAAGGAAGACATATAATTTTTTTTTGAAAGAAAGAAAAAGAAGAAAGAAAGAGCAAGAGAAAGAAAAAAAGAATGAAAGAAAGAAAGAGGAAGAGAAAGAGGGAGAGAGAACGGGATTCTTGTTCTATTGCCCAGGCTAGAATGCAGTCTAAAAATGGATATGAAAAACCTCTTTTATGCCAATAATTGTGCTTAACAATGGAGACAGGAAGGAATAGGGGATGAAAAAAACAAGCAGCCAACGAATATTTTATTTAAACCTGTGAAATGCTATGCAATTGCTGAGGAGTGATTTACTTCCAATTATGTGGTCACTTTTAAAATAGGTGTAATGTGATACTGAGAAAAATGTATGTTTTTGGATTTGGGGTGGAGAGTTCTGTAAATATTTGCTAAGTTTATTTGTTGCAGGTCTGAGTTCAAGTCCTGGATATCCTTGTTAATTTTCTGTCTCGTTGATAGATCAATGAGGAAGACATATAATTTTTAAAAACAAGTAAATGTTTATTGCTAACAGGTGGCACAGAGAAACAAGGCAGGGCAGGAGGATGCATCATGTTAGAATGAGAGGGTGACCATTTTAAAGAGAGAAGTCAGGTAAAGACTTTGTGACAAGAAGACCTTTTAGCAAAATCCAAAGATGAGTGGCTCTCTGGAGAAGGAAGCGTGACTGCAGAGAGCCCAAGAGGGATGTGTACCCGGTGTGTTTCCAGCACAGCAAGGAGGCCAGTGTGTCTCATGTGGAGAAACTAGCTGGGAGAAGGGTAGAAGATGGGGGTCAGACAGATAGCAGGAGGCCCCATCAGGCAGGGATTTGAAGGTCCTTGTAAGGAGCATTGTTACCCAGAGAGAGACGGCAGCCATTGACCAGAGAAGTACCATGCTCTGATTTACATTTTAATGGGTTCCCTCTGTGCTGCAAATAGATTGAAGGGAGGCTACAGTGGAAGCAAGCAGGCCTGTTGTAATAAACTGTGCCGTGGTGATGATGATTGGAACCAGGCTGGTAGCTATGGGGAAGCTGAGACATGGTCTGACAAGCAGTCAAGTTCTGGATCGAAACAACTGGATTTTGTTAATAGACTGAATGAGGATATGAGAAAAAGAGAGGAGTCAAGGCTAATTCCAAGGATTTTGGCCTGATCCGCTGGAGTGACGGCATGGCCATTAACTGAAAAGGGATGGCTACAGGAGTACAGACACAGATTTAGGGGACAGAAAGAAATGAGGAGCTTGTTTCTGGATATGTCGTAATTGAGATTTATATTTGATATCCAAGAAGAGAAGTCTGGCAGGTGGATGGATTCATGCATCTGGAGATCGAGGAAGAGGCCAAGGTTGGAGACATACATTTGTGAGAATGCTAAATTAACAAGGGGCTAAAGTAACTTACAAAGAGCAAGTCCAAGGACCAAGCTCAAGTGTTTTCCAGTGTCAAGAGGAAGTCCAAGGACCAAGCGCGAGTGTATTCCAGTGTCCAGACGTTGAGAAGAGGAATGAGCACCTGGAACATGGTGCTGACCAGGATTCGAGACTGCGTCTCCAAGAACAGGTTTTGCCAGATGAAGCACTTTCTTTTATTTATAAATTGTCCAGAACAGCCGGGCACAGTGGCTCACACCTGTAATCCCAACACTTTGGGAGGCCAAGGTGGGTGGATCACGAGGTCAAGGGTTCGAGATCAGCCTAACCAACATGGTGAAACCCCATCTCTACTAAAAATACAAAAGTTAGCCAGGTGTGGTGGCTCACACCTGTAATCTCAGCTACTCAGGAGGCTGAGGCAGGAGAATTGCTTGAACCTGGAAGGTGGAGGTTATAGTGAGACGAGATCAGGCCACTGCACTCCAATGTGGGTGACTGGGTGACAGAGTGAGACTCCATCTCAAAAAAAAAAAAAAAAAAGAAAAAGAAAAAGAAATTGTCCTGAACAATGCCATCTTTTGTCCAGTATTTGGGGGCGGGGAAGATTCTTCAATTCTTCTGATATCTTTGAACATGATGGCAATATGGTGTCTTATGAAGCAGCTTTATTGAATTTATAAATGGAATATTCCATCCTCTCTCTGGCCTGGACAAAAAATAAGAGCATCATGGGAATGACACTTCAATTTGCAGATGCTGCAAAGCTAGGCAAGATAGAGATGTATTGACAAAACACGCAGGATCTCAAATTATTCTGGTGGATTAGATGAATGGACAGAGCTGACAAAATGACACTTAACAAGAATGAATGGGAATTCCTGCATTTTGGTACCAATAACTGAATATCCAAATGTCAGATGAGAGAACCAGTGTTTGGTCACAGTAAATGAGTATGTGGCCCAGGAATTTATGTTGATAATAAGCTCCATATGAAGCAGAACTGTGATATGTTATCAAAATATGTAGCCTTCCCCTACAACAATAACATAAGAGGATCATCTATAATAATTAACTATCTTATGGCATTCCGTGCTAGTCAGTCCACATCTAGAATATTTTATTCCATTCTGGCATCATGCTTAAAGAGGGAAATTGACATACTGGGGTGCATATGCAGAAGAAAAATCAGGACCATGAAAACCGCTGCAACCTGGTCTTTTTGCTTGCACCTCTTGCCTCTCCTACCAGTTCCCCACACTGCTCTCAGAGTTGTCTTCCTTGGACAAAAATAGGATCATGTCACTCCCTTATTTAAAGTCTTCAATGCTTTTTTTCTCCACTGCCTAAGGAATAAAACCCAAGACTCTTCATTTTCTATCTTTTCCAGCCTCATTTCTCTCTAATCTCCTGTTGGGTTCTATGCTCTGACCACCCTGTTCCCAAACTTACTACACTTGTTCTCACATCATGCTTTCATTTGTGGAGTTAGTGCCTTCTGTGGGCTCTCAAAACAGCTAATTTTTCCCTGTGTTGGTCCTGCCTTACCTCACTACGTATTCTGGCCTTTTTTCTTACTTATATCACAACTAGACTGTAAGCTAGCTGAAGGCAAGGACAATGCTTCTTTTTTTTTTTTTCTAGTTTGGACAGATCTTGCTGCAAAACATGTACTCAGGAAAGACTGGTTGAGTTAATGAAGGAAGGAATGAAGGAAGAAAGAAATAAATGAATCAGTCTAGTTTCTCTTCCTGTTGGCTCATCTGCTACAACTCATTCATCCTTCCTTCCAGGTACCCAGCTCAGACATCAGGCACTCTGAGAATTCTTCCTGCTGCGGCACACTGCACCTTTCCCTGAACTTCCCACAGCACTTGGCACATGGCTCCATAGAGCACCTGGGGCATTGGACTTATTTGTCTAGCTAGTTGTTCTGTCTTATTCATCTTTGTATGTCCCAGACCATGGCTGGCCAATACCTGGTGTCACATCTTATAAGGAATGCCTAAAGCCACTGAGAATCTGTAGCCCAGAGAAAGGGAAACATGATTCTTTTATTAGGAAGAGAAAAAAAAAAAAGATTGTCTTTCAGCCTGGTGGTGCAGTGCTCACTTGCATCTGTGAGGGGTAGCAATAGACAGACTCAACAGGCTCTCTAACTCTTGAGATTTTGTGGTTCCTAGCTCTGGAATTTAATTTGCTGTGTTACTTCACTGATAATCTTGTTTCCAGGCTAAATAGCCCCAGAGAAAGATGGGGAGGAAGTGTGGCCCTTTGCTGCAGTGGATTGTGGCAGAGGATGAGGAAGATGGTCACCCTCTGAGGCAGCAGAGAGGTCAAGGGAGAATTTTCTAATCTCTCCACTCCTTATGGAGTGAAGGTATCCCTGACCACAGCATCCCATAGGGGGTCAGAGGGGTATTCCTCACACCCTGTCCCAGAAGGCTCTTGGCCTTGGCTCTCTCCAAAGCCAATCTGATTCAGGGAGCCACGGCTGCCGTACCACAAGACCTTTTTCTCCTTCCATTTGGGGAATAGAGATTCAACTTTCTGTCAATGCCACAGTTACTTCTGGTTCGCGGAAGGTCTGAATTCTGGCAGAGATCTAGCAGGAGGTCATCACTGTGGGCAGAAGAGGGTCATAGCAAAGACTGAATGTCCCCACAGGCTTCAGCCGCATGGCCACTTCGCCCTGGGACATGGATAAAGAGAGGAGGCCAGAGAGGAGCTATCTGCAGAACCACTCTGCCAGCATTCTGCAGGCGGGACAATGGCTTTCCAGGAAATCTGTGGTCAGCATAGCAAGACCCTGGCCTGGCAGCAGCTTTCAGGACGTTAGTACAGGTTCAGAGGATGCTGTATCTTGTTTCTGAATACCTGATTTCCTGGAAAGTACATACAGGAGGCCGTTCTGTCTGCACAGAGCCTGTTTGGGTCTGCTCAGGTATCTACAGGTCAGAACTCTGAAAGTGGGGCAAAAACCAGGCTGGCCAACAGGAGACATTTCTAGGATTGTTTTCTAAGAACAGCCATGATAAGATAACCACATTCCAGTTTTCTGTTTCAGTCCCTCTATCAAAGGGACAAAGTTTGTAAATGCTGCCCTGACCTTTACAACCATTCAAGAAGACACTTGACACAGTTTTGATGTCACTCTGAAATGCTCCCCTCACTTGACTCTCCCTACCTGTTTTTCTAACACCCTGTCCCTCCCACTGTACTTTCTCCTCTCACTACCAGAATTTCAAAAAGCAATTTGATTCACAATAAACCAGTAAAACCCTTAAGCTTTGTCTTTGAGTGACTTTGGTCCCCTACTGGTCCATACAACCTGTGGCAGTAACTTGCTTCTAGCCTGTTGAGCTGAGCAGCAGACCATGATTCACTCGGACAAGGACTGGCCCAACCCGCAGTGGTCACGGGGCTGGAGCCGGCCTGTGTGAAGGCAGAGATTGCCGCCCTCTCCTGTCACTTCAAGGGTGCAGCTATTCTAGGAATAAATGAAGATCTGATGGGCTGCGTTTTGAAAAGCATTTGATAACAGTGTTGTCATAGAAAGCACCTGCCTGGCCAGTTCCTTGGACCTTTAAAAACAACATCTGTTTATTTAGCACAGTGTCTGTCACACAGGATCCATCCAATAAACATTTGGTGGATATCTGTTGAACTGTTCTATGGACAAGAATTTAGTGAACACCCAGAATTAGCTCTAGTATCCAGGGAGAAATAAAAAGGAATAGTGGTAATTCCGGTCTTCAATAATTCTACAACTCTATGGCAAAAAGACTTACACACTGGAAGAGTAAAATGCCCCCACGTGGCAGTCTCTGACCAGGGCACATCTGTGTACTGAGTCCTGCCAGACTCGAGGGCTTAGAAAATCTCTGCTTTGCTCAGCTTCTCACACTGACTAGGGTCCTACCCAAGGTGCCTGTGGACCATCTGTGAGAATCTACATAGGAACAATGACTTTGCTTTGTGAAAGGAGACAGCCCCACATATCCCCCTCTAAATGTTAAAGTTCTCTTTGCTCTAATTTGGTTAAAAGCATTTCGTAAGTATTGAAGATGGTGTCACATAGAAGGATTACAGAGGACACCTTAGTAATGCTTATAATATGAGCATGATGACAATAATGGGATTGGAATCGCTGTGATGAGGGTTTTTGTTGCTTTGCTAATGAGGAATCAGTGAGGAATGAAGATTGCCAAGGGTCTCTCTCTCTCTCTCTCACACACACACACCACCCCCTACATTTTCTTTATCCGCTCACCACTTGATGCACACTTAGGTTGATTACATATCTTTGCAATTGTGAATTGTGCTATTATAAACATAGATGTGCAGGTGTCTTTTTGATATAATGACTTCTTTTCCTTTAGGTAGATACCCAGTAGCAGGACTGCTGTATTGAATGGCAGATCTACTTTTAGTTCTTTGAGAAATCTCTATACTGTTTCATATAGAGGTTGTAATAATTTACATTGCCATCAATGGTATATAAGCATTCCCTTTTCACCTCATCCATACTGACATCTATTGCTTTTTTGATTTTTTAATAATGGTTATTCTGATTGGGGTAAGGTGGTATCTCATCATGGTTTTAATTTGCATTTCCCTGATGATTAGAATGTCAAGCATTTTTTCATGTTATTTGGCCATTTGTATATCTTCTTTTAAAAAATGTTTGTTCGTGTCATTTGCCCAGTTTGTAATGGGATTTTTTTGTTTTTTTGTTTTACCTTGCTGATTTGTTTGAGTTCCTTGTGGATTCTGGATATTAGTCCTTTGTCAGATGTAGAGTTTGCCAATACTTTCTCCCATCCTGTAGGTTATCTGTTTACTCTGTTGATGATTTATTTTGCTGCGCAGAAGCTTTTTAGTTTAATTATGTTCCATTTATTTAATTTTGGTTTTGTTTTGTTGCATTTGCTTTTAGGGTCTTAGTCATAAATTCTTTGCATAGGCCAATGTCCAGAGAGGTTTTCCGAGATTTTCTTCAAGAATTTTTATGGTTTCAGGTCTTAAATTTAAGTCTCTTAATTCAGCTTGAGTTAATTTTTGTATGTGGTTAGAGATAAGGATCCATTTCCTTTTTCTTTATATGGCAATACAAGTTTCCTAACACCATTTATTAAATAGTACATGTTTTTGTCTTCTTTGTTGGTCTTTGTCAAATGTCAACAAATCCAAAAACACGTACTGGTTGTTGGTTGTATTTGACTTTATTTCTTTGTTATTCTATTCCATTGGTCTGTATGTCTACTTTTATAGCATACCGTGTTGTTTCGGTTACTATATCCTTGTAATATTATTTGAAGTTAGGTAATGTGATGCCTCTAGATTGGTTCTTTTTATCTAGGATCGCTTTGGCCACTCTAGTTCTTTTCTGATTCCATATAAATTTTGGGATTACTTTTTCTAATTCTGTGAAAAATGATATTGGTAGTTTGATAGGAATTACATTAAATCTGTAGATTGCTTTGAGCAGTATGGTCATTTTCATAATATTGATTGTTTCAATTCATGAGCAAGAGACATTTTTCCATTTATTTGTATCATTTATGATTTTTTGTCTTTTTTTTTTTTTTTTTTGAGACATAGTTTCATCTGTCACCCAGGCTGGAGTGCAGTGGCATGATCTCAGCTCACTGCAAGCTCTGCCTCCCAGGTTCAAGTGATTCTTGTGCCTCAGCCTCCCAAGTAGCTGGGATTATGGGCACCCACCACCATGCCTGGGTAATTTTTATATTTTTAGTAGAGACAGGGTTTCACCATGTTGGCCAGGCTGGTCTTCAACTCCTCAGGTGATCCACCTGCCTCAGCCTCCCAAAGTGCTGGGATTACAGGTGTGAGGAACCACACCTAGCCATTTATGATTTATTTCATCGGTGTTTGGTAGCTCTCCTTGTAGAGGTCTTTCACCTCCTTGGTTAAGTATATTCTAAGTTTGTGTTTGTGTTTATGGTTTGTTTTTTGTTTTTGTTTTTGCAGCTATTGTAAGTGGGATTGAGTTCTTAATTTGATTCTCAACTTGGTCTTTAATGATGTATATCAGTGCCACTGATTTGCATACTTTGATTTTGTAACCTGAGACTTTACTGAATTTATCTACCAAATCAAGGAGTCTTTTGAAAGAGTCTTTAGGGTTTTCTAGGTATAAGATCATATCATTGACAAACAGAGTTTGTTTGACTTCCTTTTTTCAATTCAGATGCCCATCCTCCCCACTGCCCTGATCATTTTTTCTCTTGCCTAATTGCTCTGGCTAGGACTTCCTACCTTGTCTGTATTTCCTGTGTACAGGTGGGGTCCTTGTGGAGACAGGTCTCCTACAACAGCTTTCTTCTCTTGTTTTTCCACACCTTGCTTCCCTTCGCCAGACTTCTGCAAACAATAGAAATAGAAGAACTGGAGGTTATCTTAGCCTGTAAATTCTCTGGCCCAGTTGGAGTCTGCCAATGTGCCCCATTGCCCTTCTGTTCATAGACTTCATGTGGTGAGGGACACAGCCTTTCTAGTTTTCTGGTGTAACTCCTGCACCTGGCACAGCACAGGCATACTATAAGTCCTCCATAACTATGTGAATTAATTATACATAATCTAGTCTTCAGAGATTCCCGCTTCTACCAAACCAGCAGAATGCCTCTTGCCTAATTCCACAGGTCTAAAAACATGGGGCGCAGTTATCCTCTACTGAATCCCTTGCCATCTTCTACCTTCTTCCCAGTCCATAAGGAATTCTAATCTAATCCCCCTTGCAGAGCAAATCTCTGCTAAAGGTAGAATTTCCTTTGAGGTCGCAAGGAAAAATTTCAATATCAGCTGAAAATAAGCCCCCAATGTCCTTTGTGCTTTCAATTTTTGGACTGTTAGAGTTGTTGATTGTTTTCAGACAAAGAAATATATTATTTCATATCTTTTCAAGTTGGTAATTTTCAGGTGAGTTGGTTGTGTGTTTCGGGGAGTAGGGGGGAACCTGGGCAGAGATCATTTTAAAGTGCTCTTTGGCACCTCCTTGATTTTCAGATGTCTTTGATTTCTCAGCTGATAGAATTGAAGTCTTCTCATTGGGTATCATTAGCCTTTACCCCAGCTCCAAACATGTCAGGTGGCTGTGGGAAGGAGCTGAGGCATGAGAGCAGACACAGACATCCTGCTGGAGCATGCCTGCCCCTGGGATCCATGCAGCCCACAGCCCGCTGTGCCTGTCACCCAACCCCACCCAACCACATTCTTCCTGCATCGCAGTTGCCTGCAAGACAATACCTCCACTGCTGGCCTCTAGCTTCTCTGACGCACAAAGAATGTCTGGCTCTATAAACATTCACCCAGTGATTATAGGATTAACTGCAACCTGCAGTAAAGGGAAGCGTTTTAAACAAAGGTTTTGCTATGTTGTCTTGGAAGGGAAAATAAAATACAAAGCAAACAAACATATTATGCGTTAATGGGTACTTTAGGCTTTGGGTTCCAGCAATTCAGTTATCAGTGAGAATTTCCTCTTGCACAGAGGTAATCAAGTTCAGGCTGTTGTGCTCATATCTCTCCTTCTCTCCACAAGCTCCACCTTTAATTGCAGTTGCCATGACAGTGAGATTGTTGCAAGAAAGCAAGAAAGATTGTGCATGTACTAAGAAAATGTTTATGGAAATTCACATTTTTCTTTTTTCTCTGCTAGAAAGAAAAAAAGAATGGTGGAAGAGAAGGAATTTTGTGCTCTTGAGCATCTATTATGTGCCAGGCACAAAGCTAGGTGTTTAACGTATATATGGCGTTAAATGTGTGTGTGTAAAACCTTTTTTTATTGTGAACTATACGACTTATCTACCAAAGAGTGCAGAAAACAAAAATGTCCAGCTCAGTGATTTATCACAAAGCAAACACCCAGGTAAAATCAAGAACTAGACATTACCAGAATCCCAAAAGTGGCCCTTATGATGCCTTTCAATTATTACCTCTCCTTTCCTTTCAAAGGGAAAAACTACCCTGACTTTTGTGGAAATCACTTGTTTGCTTTTCTTTGTAGTTTTATCACCTATATGTTAATCCTAAACACTATACTTTAATTAATCATTATAATTTGTCTTGTTGTTATTGTTGTTGTTCAGACAGAATCTCACTGTCACTCATAGAGTGGAGTGCAGTGGTTTGATCTCGGCTCACTGCAACCTCCACCTCCCAGGCTCAAGTGATTCTCGTGCCTCAGTCACCCAAGTAGCTGAGATTACAGTGTACCACTACACCTGGCTAATTTTTGTATTTTTAGTAGAGATGGGGTTTCACCATGTTGATCAGACTGGTCTCAAACTCCTGACCTCAAATGATCCTCCCGCCTTAGCCTCTCAAAGTGCTGGGATTACAGAGGTTGCAGTGAGCTACCATGCCCGGACTAATGAGTTTTAATATCCAGTAGAGCAAGTCCTTCCAGTTTGTTTATTCAAGAATGTCTTGGTTATGTTTATCCCTTTGCATGTCCATAAAAACTTTAGAATCAGCTTGTCAATTTCCACAAAAGAAAAAAACTATTGTTATTTTCTTTTTTTGCTTGTGACAAGGAGATTGCATTGAATCTGTAGATCAATTTTGGGGAAAATGATGTTTTCACATTTTTTATTCTAATTTGCAACATGATTTATTTGAATTTTCAAGCATATGAGGATTTTTTTAGTTATCTCTTTGTCACTTTTTCCCCAGAGAAATACTTGGAATTACTTCAATACTTTGGAATTTATTGAGGCTTACTTTATGACCTACCATATGGCAAATTTCTGTGAATTTTCCTTGTATGTTTGGAAAAAAAAATTATAGCCTGCAATTATAGTGTGAATGTCTTATAAGTGTCCTTTAGGTCAAGTATATTTGATTGTGTTGTTCAAATCTAGATGATTAATAATTTTTATCTGCTAGTTTTATTATTTGCTGTGAGAAGTATGTTAAAAGTCCACCACTTGTGATAGTGGATTTGTTTTTCTGTTTTCTTTTGTATATTTTGAGGCTATGTTAGCAGTATGTAGAAAATTAGAATTATATTTTCCTGTTGAATTCAACTTTATCTTAATGAAGTGGGTCTTATCCCCAACAGTGCCTTTTTATTGTACATATTTAAGGTTTATACCATGCTGTCTTGATATACATATCCATAGTGAAATGATTACTTACAGTTAAGCAAATTAATCTATCTATCACCTTCTATAGAGGTGTGTGTGTTGGGGTGAGGGGGCTAAAATCTACTCTTAGCAAATTTGTAGTATATAATGTCATTAACCAGAGCCCTCATGCTGTACATTATATTTCTAGACTTCTTCATCCGACATAACTGCAGTCTTGTACCCTTTGACCTACTTCCCTGGGGAAAAGAGAGACACCTTGCCTCAAAACAAAATGAAACAAAATAACTTAAAAAAACTTGCATTCTTGATAGATTTTTAAATTTTGATCATAACATTTTAGATGAGCAGCTTTTTTATTTCAGCCTTTTAAAGATGTAATTTCACTGCCTCTTGGCTTCCATTGCTGAGAAATCAGCTCTAGGTCTTACTGTTGCTCTCTTGAAAGTAATTTGTCTCTTTTTCTCTAGTTGTCTTTCATTGAGTTTGAAAATTTCTCAGCCACCACTTCTTCAGATATTGCTTCCATTATTTCTTTCATTGGCCTGCTGATACTCTAACTACAAGTATATCAGATCTTCTCACTGTATCTTCTATACCTCTTACCGTCATCTCTTGCAGACTTTCCACCGTTTTCCTCTTCATGCTTTATTCTGTGATTATCTTCTGATGTATCTTCCACTTCACAAATGTTCTCTTCAGTTGGGTCTTAACATTTACTAAACTTATTCACTGAGTTCTTAATTTTGATTACTATATATTTTTAATTCTAGAACTTCTTTTTATCTCTTTTATCTAGTTTCTAGTTTGCTGTCTAAATCCTCAATCATTTATTTTCTTGAAAAAATAACAGCACATGTTATATATCTTCTGTTCACCTCTATGGCTATATCTTTACCTCTCCACTCTGCTGTCTCTCCAGGAAACTGATCTGCATGGACTGTATCAATGAATTTTCTTGTCTTCTAGCTTCTAGCTGTGTTTGGCTAAAGGAAAGTAGCAGTAGGACCAGAGGGAAGGAGGAGAGTGAGATTCCGGAGGAAAGTGAGATTCAGTACTGACCTACCTGATCTCTTCCTGTGGGGTCACTGTGGGCTGACCACATTCCCTCACCATAGACACTCTGTCTTTAGATTCTGATAGCTCCTCCCTCCCTGTAACTCTTCAAGCCTACAGGTGGTAAGCCCCAGCAATTAATACATTCCTTTATTAAAGAATAATATTATCCCTCATATTATCATAGTTTGATGGTTTCATCTGTGCCTGGTTGGAAACCTGACTAACACAACATGTTTATATCATAAAATGCTTCTGGCCTTTCGGCCGGAACCGCTATCTTCCAGTAATTCGCCAAAATGACGAACATAAAGGGAAAGAGGAAAGGTACTCAATATATGTTCTCTAGGCCTTTTAGAAAACATGGAGTTGCTCCTTTGGCCACGTATATGCGAATCTATAAGAAAGGTGATATTGTAGACATCAAAGGAATAGGTACTGTTCAAGAAGGAATGCCCCACAAATGTTATCGTGGCAAAACTGGAAGTCTACAGTGTTACCCAGCATGCTGTCGGCATTGTTGTAAACAAACAAGTTAAGGGCAAGATTCTTTGCCGAGAGAATTAATGTGCATATTGAGCACATGAAGCACTCTAAGAGCAGAGATAGCTTCCTGAAACGTGTGAAGGAAAATGGTCAGAAAAAGAAAGAAGCCAAAGAGAAAGGTGCCTGGGTTCAGCTGAAGCACCAGCCTGCTCCACCCAGAGAAGCACACTGTGTGAGAACCAAGCGGAAGGAGCCTGAGCTGCTGGAACCTATTCCTTATGAATTCATGGCATAATAGGTGTTAAAAAGAATAAAAGACCTCTGGACTGTAAAAAAAAAAAAATGTTTTTGGTTATTTAAGTAGTTAGACTCTATGTGGATCTGTAAGACTTCATGTGGTCTGTTTCTACTGTCCTTGTTTCTTCTATTTCGTTAGTAATATTTTCTGTTTCATGGGGCTATTTTTTATTTTTTTATTTGTATGTGTTTATTTTTTTGAGACAGGGTTATGAGAATGGCTAATTTTTATATTTTTGGTAGAGATGGGGTTTTGCCATGTTGCCGAGGCTGGTCTCAAACTGCTAACTTCAAGTGATTCCCCCACTGTGGCCTCTCAAAGTGCTGGGATTGTAGGCATGAGCCACTGTGCCTGCCTTCATGTGGCTATATTTAAAGTACGTGCTAATAATTTTATGCACAAAATTGTAGAAATGTATTCTTTATGTGCAAAATTATAGAAATGTATTCTTCATTGAGAAAGGACTTACATTTGCTTTTGCCAGGTAGTTGGAATTATTATAAACTGAAGTGTCTAGGAAGCCTTATGTAGTTCAAGTTCATTCTTCTTCAGTATCTCAACTTGAAATGGGCAGATTTACCAGCAACCCTCCTCACCTTGGCAGGCCCTAGACCACAATCCATTCCCTTAATTTAGCCTCTTACCCTTTCTCCAACTCATCATGAATTGCCAAATGCTCCCAGGACAGAGCTGCCTTATCTTCCAATTTACTTTTTTGAACCTCCAAATTGGTTCAGTAATTCTTCTCTCTCATTAGGTCTCATTTAAAAAAAAAAAAAGTTTCTGGTTATCTTCAATAGGAAAATTGCTCTGAATTAATTTGCCTTCTTCAAACTTGGCTAGGCCAACTAATTTATCTATGGTAATGCATCTAGAATAGCTGACATAAGCCTAGCTGCCCTAAGTCCTGTTCTCTTTTAACACTAAATCATCTTTTGCCTCAACTGAAAAAAATAGATCATTCAATATTAAAACAGAATTTTGCACTGCTAGCTACAGAAGTCAAAATAATTTAGTATGCGAATGTGAGTATCTTAAGGATGTTCTCCATATCTCACTCACATTTAAATCCTTAGCAATTAGCATAGTATGTGTTCAGATAGTATTTGTTAAGTAAAAGAAAGAATTAGTAAAAGGATGAAATACATAAAATTCAATGAAGATAGTTTCTATATGGATTATATTTCTCAACCTAAAATAATCCTCATCTAGTATATCAGAGTGTCTTCCTTGTTCAATTTTCCAAGATAAAGTTTTAAAATTGTATAAGTGTAACACATCTATAAATTCAGGGCTTCCATTCTCAGTTCTGCCATCCCAAATATTACAAGTGATTCTCAAGTTCAAGACTAGTCTAGTTTCTTTCTGGGAGTCCTTAGGACTGGGGACGACTAGCAGATAGTGGTCCAGTACCACACAGTTGAAGGATCTATTCCTGTCAATCCAGCTTCAACATGCCTCACACTAGACTCAGCATCATCTCCTCTTCCCTTACTAACTTATTCTCCTCTGTGTTTACTACTTTATTGCCATTGCATCATCCTCCCAGTTGCTGGTATCAGAATCCTAGGAGTCATCTCTTATTGCATCCTATCCAAATCACTAAGCTTGGTGAGTTGGTGTCCACATATTTCTCACATTTGTCACCACCCTGGACATCTCTACTGTGACTGCTCTAATGTGAGTTCTCATCACCATTCACCTGGAGGTCAGCATGGACCTCCTAACTGGTCTCATCTTTATCCTCTCTGAACCATCCCCACAAAGAGATCAAATATTGACGTGACATTGCCTCAAGCCCTTTGGTTCTTTCTATTGTCCACAGACAGTCTAAGCGTCTTGCCACAGTTGGTAAACTCTCCATAATCTGGCCCTTACCTATCTCTCAAGCCTCCTTTTCCACTGTTCTCCTTTGTGAGGCTCATGGTCTAAAACTGCCAAACATATTACACTTCCAAGCATTCTTACTGTTCCTTCTGCATGAATTTCTCTTCTCTTACTTCTACACCTATTTAAAACTTTACTTATTCTTCAAGAACCACCTCCTGCCTCTTCAGTATAGTCCAAGTGGCCCTTCCATGTGCTCCTTTGGCAAAGCTCCATCAAAACACATAATTAGCCTGTAATCCCAGCACTTTGGGAGGCTGAGGCAGGCAGATCACTTGAGATCAGGAGTTCAAGACAGCCTGGTCAACATAGTAAAACCCCATCTCTACAAAAAATACAAAAATTAGCCGGGCGTGGTAGTGCATGCCTGTAATCCCAGCTATTTGGGAGGCTGAGGCAGGAGAATAGCTTGAACCTGGGAGGTGGAGGTTGCAGTGAGCTGAGATCGTGCCACAGCACTCCAGCCTGGGCAAGAGAGTGAGGCTCTGTCTCAAATAAATAAACAAACAAAACAAAACAAAACCCACATAATCAGTTTTTTATGACTGTCACCCTCACTTATCTGTAAGAAACTTGAAGCACTCCAGCTTAATGGTGCCATTTCATAGGCCCTTAGTAACAGTTTGAAAAACTAAATTGAATAATAATCATTAAGATTAATCAAAATTAGAATTTATATTGTCCATGTGTCTTAGTCATTTCAACGGGTGGGGTTTATTTTGTTGTTCCTTCAGTGTATTTTTCTCTTAATTTTAAATAGTATCTATAACTATGAATATTATAAAGATCCATATTTTCTAGCTCATAAATGGGTGATTGTCATATTATTTTCAAAGTTGACTTTTCTTTTTTTAACACAGCTAGATGGCCATGTTGATATTGAGCTCTCGTTTTTTCTTTTTAGGGCCCTCACATACTTTGACATTTTTTCATCTTCTCCATCAAAAGAGACTCTGTTCTGTAGCATGGTGCTCCATTTATTAATATGTTATTGTTATTAACATGTTACCTTCCTTCCTAGTGGGATTGGAACATACATTGTTTTACGGGTTTATTCATTCCTCATGCTAGCCAATTTCTTATATTTGTGTCATGGAACCATGTCCCTGGTTTCTCAGAGTAAAACTCTTCTCTCAGCAGAAATGGTAAGTTCCCTAGTTGGTTATTTCAGTTGCTGGAGCAGTAGCTAGTGAGGGTCTCTTCCCCCTGCCATTAATCCTGAGGATCACCATCAACTTTCTTGCCTTTGATCTAAAAATCCCAGCTTCCCTCAGCTTTGTAACAATAATGGTGATTGCCAGTGATTTGAAGAAGCAATGTAGGGAAGAAGGGAGTAAAAGCTTTTTACAAATGCCTTGGTCTCCATTTGGTTTAATTGCTTATCCTCTTACAACTTATAAGCCCCAAAAGTCAGAAGAAAAGTTCATTAGTTCAGTGTCTGACAGTTCAGAACTAGTAACCCAGTACATTTGTGTTCCTTCCATTGATTTAACCCTTGTGGTAAGTTGAATTTTCGAATAATGTCCACAGCTGTATTTCCAGTCTCACACGTCGTCTTGGAACCTTGCTACCCCATCTTCCCTCACACCTGGGTGGGCCTTGTGACTGCCTCGATGAGTATCGTGTCATGGAAATGATACTGAGTAACTTCTAACGTTAGGTTATAAAAGGCAACCTGGCCAGGTACAGCACTTTGGGAAGCCGAGGCGGGCGAATCACTTGAGCCCAGGAGTTGGAGACCAGCCTGGGCAACAGGGTGAAACCCTGTCTCGACTACACATACAAAAATTAGCCTGGCATGGTGGCACATGCCTGTAGTCCCAGTCACTTGGGAGGCTTGCTTGAGCCTGAGAGGCAGAGGTTGCAGCGAGCCAAGATTGTACCACCCTACTGCAGCCTTGATAATAGAGTGAAACTGTGTGTGTGTGTGTGTATATATATATATATATATATATATATATATATATATATATATATATATAAGGCAACCCACAGCTTGGGAACATTGAGCTGCTCTGTATGATGTCCAACTACCCTGACGCTGCATGCTAGAAAGGCCATGTAGAGATATCACGTAGACGGAGGGAGAGGCCCAATGAGCCCAAGCTATTTTAGCTCTCATGTTTACATCTTCCCAGCGAACTGACAGACAAAAGCTGGGAGCTGGAACCTTCTGAAGGCTCATTCGCTTGCATGTGTGTCATGAAGCTTCAGGCAACTCCAGCTGATGCCAGGTGAGCAAAGATGAACTATGTTCTCTAGACCCTGCCAAACCTGCAGATTTGTGAGTGAAACAAATGCTGTTTTAAGTCACTACACTTTTGGAGGGGTTTGTTATGCAGGAATGTGTAGTGAGAACACCCCTAATGGCCTGAGCTCAGACCAGAAGAATTATGTAATCCGTCTTCTGTAAAAAAGTAGAAATTTAAGTTCTTGATGTACTCTTGGATGCCAGACAAAAATGACAAGTCAGAGGGTTTTAAACTCTTTGTTTCCAGACTACTGGGTAAATATAATACAGGAGATACTTCTTCAGGGCCCCTGGGAGGCTAGAGAAAGAAACAGTAATTAAAGTGGTCCAGAAGGAAGAGAAGCATAGGACAGGCTATGCCTGGTACCTCCAGACCAGAGGGCAAGATGACCATTCCTTTCTTACACACATGTATCACAGTCCTAATTTTCCAAAAATGGTATTCACTACCCTCACAGAAGAATACGAAAGCCCTGATTTTCGGAGTGCAAGATTCTTTCTACAGAAAAAGAAGATCCCCTTTCCTTTCTCTCCTCTCCTTGCTACTTACTACATTTCTAGCGCACAGGCCTCCATGATCAGAAGACAGGTGTGTGACTGTCCATGGTGCTGCCCTCGGCTTACTCCTCCAGAACATGTTTTCCTTCACAGGAACTCACATCCACAGGCTCTGTGATTTACAGAGACCAACGCATCCTAGATCCCTACATGACCTAGAATGTGTCACTAGGCCTTGTACATTTGTTCCAGATGGGATATAAAGAACATCCAACAGGGAAGATCACCCTTTGTTATCTTCTTTACTTCAGTACCTTAGGGATGTATATGTGTGTGTGTGTGTATTCTTCTCAACACAGCAAGGACTAAACAAGTCTTCCTAGATGTTTTTGAGGTGTTTTACCCATTGACAATGTGACAGGTTCCTTATATTGTACTGTCAAATATGCTAATCAGATTTTTCTTCTGTGTGTGTCACTGAATATCTTTGTTTGCTGTTCCTGGGTGTAGGTGTGGGCATTTCATGTGTTACTGTCCTGGAAACGGGGCCTGAGAACCCTTGGGTCAGGAAGCAGGACCAGAATCTTGGACATGCGGTTGGAGGGTTGTTCTCCCTTCCTCCACTTTCCTCTTTCTTTCACCCCATGCCCTCTCCCTGCAGACCTCCTTTATAGCTGTGCCAAATCATAAGTGAAGGTAGAAAGTGGATGGCGGTGGCAGGATCCTGGGAGTCAGGAGGACGGGACTATGTTTTACAGTTATCGAGGTGGCAGCTGTGGTGAGGGCTGACAGAGATGCTGCGTCTGAAGCCAGACCTGTGTACCAGTCCAGCCTCTGGTGTTCGATTGCTATGTGAGTGAAGAAGTGACTGAGTCACATTTTTTCTTCTCTGTAGGCAGATAACTCAACCTGCAGAGCATTATGATGAGGATTAAGTGAGATGCTATATTAGAATCTTGTAAACTACAAAACATTCTGCTAATAAAGGCTTATTTCCTTCTGTAGGGGCCCCAAAGAGAAATTAAAAAATGGTAAAAGGATGAGTCCAAGTAGCTACCGATGAGGAGGGAGGAGAGAAGTTCCCAGAGGCAAAGGAAAGCTGAACCAGAGACCCAGTTGGGTCTCATGGAGCTAACCCAGCAGAGGGAGGAAAAGGCTCACCTGGAGTTGGGTGGATGCCCAAATTGAGGCAGCAGAAAATGCAGGGAGCTGAAGGGGAAGGAACAATTGTAATAACAGCAGCCATGTGCCGAGTGCTGGCCAAATGCCAGCCACTGTGCAAGGCTTACATGCTCATTTAATTCTCACAACTCTGTGAGGCACATGTGATTATCCTCACTTTACACAGTGGAGAATGAGGTTCTGATAGGCCCAAGACATTTCTAAAAAATCTCACTGCCAGAAGATGACAAAATCTGGATTCAAATCTAGGGTTTTCTCACCCCTAACTCAGCTAAAGTTAGCAAGACTAAGATAAGATTTCTGGTTTTGTGTGGGTTTTTTTCATGATTTTTTTTTTAAGACAGAGTTTCTCTCTTGTTGCCCAGGCTGGAGTACAATGGCATGATCTCGGCTCACTGCAACCTCCACCTTCTGGGTTCAAGTGATTCTCCTGCCTCAGCCTCCCAAGTAGCTAGGCTAACAGGTGCCAGTGACCACACCCAGCTAATGTTTGTATTTTTAGTGGAGACGGGGTTTCACCACGTTGGCCAGGCTGATCTCACCTCAGGTGAGTCACCCACCTCGGCCTCACAAAGTATCAGGATTACAGGTAGAAGCCACCACACCTGGCCATTTTTTATATATATATATAATAAAGAGAAGCATCAGATCAGAGGAACCCACTGTGTGGCAGACTCCAAAGCCAAGGGATCAAAGAACAGGCGAGCAAAACGAGAGGGTAGGGGGACAAGACAGAAAGGGGTCTGTGCGAGCGCCAGAAACATGCACATATCCTCTTCCCTGTGGAGTGGCTCATGGGTGGGCCAGGCTCTTTTAAAGAGCTAGGGACAGAGCAATCTCCTTCAGCCTGTTCTTATGTGAGGAACAGAAACGCTTCCATGTGAGTCTCCCTGTGCTCCTGTTCCCTTCTCATCGTTGTAATTGACAGAATCAGTGCACGGTATCAACCAGCATTCGCCAAAGTTTGTTCTATGGGACCTTAATTCTGTAGGGTTAACAGACACAACTTGGAATAAAGATTCAGTTTAATTCACTTCAATTTAACACACTTAGTGGACACCCACAGAGCTATGAAGTAAGTATTCAACCATGAACAATAGGCCAGGTCCCTGTTTTCATGGACCTTGTAGACCAGATATCCAGTAAGTCTGGAAAATGTTACACCAAAGTGATATTTGTTTCTGTACTGCAAACATTTCAGGGTCTGGTATGCATTGTGACTTTCTAAGAGTGGGGTAGAATATATAGTGTTCCCCCATAATATCTACCCATGGAATCCTATTTTACTTGTTGTAAAGTCTCTTGTTGTGGCTCCAGGGCTGATATTCTTTCTTTTTTTCTTTTCTTTTCTTTTCTTTTTTTTTTTTTTGGGTTAGACAGAGTTTTGCTCTTGTCACCCAGGCTGGAGTGTAATAGTGCGATCTCAGCTCACTTCAACCTCCACCTCTTGGGTTCAAGTGATTCTCCAGCCTCAGCCTCCCTAGTAGCTGGAATTACAGGCACCCACCACCATGCCCAGCTAATTTTTGTATTTTTAATATGTTGGCCAGGCTTGTCTCGAACTCCTGACCTCAGGTGATCCACCTGCCTCAGCCTCCCAAAGTGCTGGCATTCCAGGCATGAGCCACTGCGCCTGCCCCAGGGCTAGTATTCTATGGAACAAGCTTGAGGGGAGGCCAAGGCAGGCAGAGAATGATACAAACCCCTTCACCTCCCTTCATTTCACAATCCTGGTAGTGTGGTCAAAAGGGATGATGGGGAACACATAAGCTTAGGACGTGGCAGCCAGGTGATGCAACTGTGGGGGTTAGGGTGCCATTTGTGGATGCCAAGTGAGGGCTGCCTCTCAACATGGAGCCTGATGAAGAGTCAAAACTACCAGGAAATCGCCACAGGCGAGCCCTCAAAAGGTGTGTGCTTCTCTGAGCAGAACTGAGAAGATCCCTGAGCCAACAAAGACGTAGGAGAAGGAGAAATAGAAAGTGAAAGCCTGGGGTGAGGGAAAGTCCTTTGCTCCTAGGCCATAAGAGATTTTCTGTCAGAGTCCTGTGGGAGGACCTGGGTGGCAGCTGCCCTGGCGTAAGGGAACAGCATGTCCTGTCTGTAGATATAAAGAGACGTGCTGCTGGAGCGGCATAGGCTTCGGATGCCAGCAAGCAAAGTTTATCACTCAGGCAAACAAGCCAGAGGAAAAGAGCTGACAAATGGCTAGCATTTCCCCCACTTCTTGTCCAGGAAGATGTTTTGGTCTTGGTTCCCCTCTGGGTTTTTCCTCTCTCTGATCTCTCTTGCCCTCACGCAGTGTTCCCTGCCCAAGCGTTACATAACAGCCCGGACTGCAGGGAACACCTATACAAGAGGCCATGACAGTTAGACAATGGGCAGGCACAGGCTGCCCTGAGAAAATGGAGTCATTCATGAGCTGTGTGAGAGGCAGCTCTGTTCCCAGCTTGGCTCGCTGGTAAATGAAGTGCGCTCAGGACAAAGAGGGAAACTTTACACTCTAGCAATTTTCCCACAGTGGTAGGCTCACAGAAAAACAAGGCACTAGTTGGCTTAGAGGAGAAAAGGCAACCATATCCATAGACTTTGCTTTCTCCCCCAGATTGCCGTCTTGTGCCAAAACCACAGAATAAACTCCCAGGGAGGCGACAGCAAGGCTATACTCACTCTGGGTCTCCAACAGCAGAAGCCAGAGGAAAGGTGTGGGTCTGCCTTCGGCTTCTGCTTCCGTGGCTGCTTGATGGGTCTTCATTTCTGGATCAGCTCATAGTTGACCTCTGAGCTAGCTCGCCACCTTAGAGGGAAGGAATGTTGTCAGTTGGGATGATCATCCTGAGAGACATAGCAACGGCTTCCCCTAGCGCAGCTGCTCAGCAGGGTCAGGGAGCACCTTCCTCAACACAGCCGGCCGGCTCGATGGAGCCGAGGGGTTCTTCAGCCCACACTGCTCAGGGCTGTGTGTGGAGTCACACTCTGACAATACTTAGCTGCCAGGGCCTCTTTGCATAGGAATCTGTACTACAGCTGCAGGTATAGTGCTGCCCTATAAACTACGAGGTGCTAAAAATTTAACCAAAAAGTTATGAATGCCTTACCTTGGGGGTTTTATATAAGACAATTTTATGTCAAGAAAATACCAAGATTATAACAAATAATCTTATACGTTAAAAACAATTACCAAATTCCGGCAAT
Source organism: Plecturocebus donacophilus (assembly GCA_004027715.1). NCBI lineage: Eukaryota > Metazoa > Chordata > Mammalia > Primates > Pitheciidae > Plecturocebus > Plecturocebus donacophilus. The sequence goes on along the minus strand of PVKP010020050.1, from coordinate 2,882 downwards.
GACCTCCTTATCTATTTAAAGAAATACAAAACTCTTCTCCAATTTACCTATTTAGAGACTCTGGAGTCCCTTACAGAGCTATTTAATCCATGGCACTAATCCTACCTCTGAGAATGCTACTGGAAGCCTCAGGTGCAGAGCAGAGTATACTATGCAGCAGGTATTATAAAGTATTAAGATACCTCTGGATCCACCCTGGAATCTTGCCTTCCTACCCAGTCCCAGAGGGACCCATAGGATGAGGGGAGGCAATTAGGTGGGATAAAATGTTTCCTAAATGATAAATGGGCACTGATGCCATCAAGCCTGGAAATACATGGACATATAAAATGGACCTGGGTTTGCCACCTCATACAGGTAGACTGTATCCTTCCGGACACCAAGCTGACAGCATGAGAAAATGCCAGTTGCTGAGTAATACAGAGGTTAAATGCTCTGGAGTCAGACAGATGGGGCTGGATCTTAATTTCAAAACTTAGTAGCTGTGTGACCTCAAAGGCATTGCTTTACTTTTGCTGCCTCCACTGTATTATCATAGTGGTCACAATATTTAGGGAGGTGGGCTAGGGCAGACCAAGCATTTCTCCTGGGGTTGCTGAAGGAAGTGGACTCAGGGCAGCCCCTCTCTGGGATCATTCTCAGCCAGGAGCCCCTGCTCACCACACCAAATACCCCCACAAGACCAGTGGCCATATTTTGAATAGAATCCCCATTAACCTGGGAAAACTTCACAACAGACCAACATTGTTTCCTGCACTGGGGCTTGGAAACCACTGCATGAAATAATTTATCTGTTACTGTTTAATCCTATACTGGCTTTAGTTATATTCTTTATAGAGCAACCTTTAAAGTTTTCTCCTTTATGCTTCAGGTGTAGCTAGGCAACATTCACCAAACCTACATGCCCCGCCCCCCGCCCCCAACTGTTTCCACTTCAGCGTTTGAAGGAAGAATCAAAAGTCCTTGGGCTTGCAGTTGCTCGGAGAACAGGCATGAGGCAACATTTTCTGAGCTCTCATCACATCCCGGGTACCATGCTAGGCTTGCATACCTATGGAACTCCCAACAGAGTGAGGCAGAGGGGTGATAAAGTTGGTTAGAGCCTGAGGGTGGAGGCTGGGAGCCTATGGGAGCATGCGGTGACCAGACTGGTGGTGACGGGGGAAGGCTTTCCAGAGGAGGAGATAGCCGAGCTGAGTTTCAATGAACAGCCAGGTGTGGGCATGGTGGCTCACCCAGACAGGAGTAGAGCAAGAAAGGGCTTGGTCAGTGCAGAGAGCCTCCCTGTCTGATGTGTTGCAGTAAACCTACAGGACTGCAGAATTGGAAGAGGCGGTGAGGAAGGAGGTGGGGAATAGGAAGGCAGGAGCCAGGTCTCCATAATGCTCCCAGTTCCTCTGGGACATCATTTGTCCCTCAATAATGCCTCGAATAGATACCTTATTTATTGATACCTTATTTTACTGATACCTTAATCTTTCAAGCAGAATGGTAAAGCAGAAAAAGCCTTGTGGGTACCTCCTCACATGTGTTGTTTGTTTTGAGACAAGGTCTCGCTCTGTCGCCCAGGCTGGAGTGCAGTGGTGCCATCACAGCTCACTGCAGCCTTGACCTCCTGGGCTCAAGCCATCCTCCGACCTCAGCCTCCTGAGCAGCTGAGACTGGGCACGCACCACCATGTCCAGCTAATTTTTGTATTTTTTGTAAAGATAGTCTCACTGTGTTGCCCAGGTTGAGATTCCTCACATGGTTTCACATAAGCAGTCCCTATATTTGCCTTGTTCTTTCCAACGTGAAAAGAATTCTTCAGACAATTAAATGTATGCTTCCACAATGATGTCTCTTCTCCCCACCACTCTTTGAAGCTGATCTTTGTTGGAGAAACTATTTTTCATCAAATTGATCTAGATTACTCATTGATTAGCTCGTTGGCCATAACTGCTTCTCAAAAAGAGCTCACCTGTTAAGCTTAATGATAGCTACCAGTATTGAACTAGTATTATAGGCCTGGCATGGTACTAGGTGCTTCTGAAACTTTTTATTCAATACTCATAGCAAATTAATGAGGAAGACACTCTTATCATTTCTGCTTTACAGATGAGAACAATAAAGCTTGATAAAACAACAGCTTATCCATGACAGAACTGGGTTTCAATCTATTTGATTCCAGAATCACCACTCTTAGGCAGTCCACTCCACTGCTATTACAAAATGCTTTTGAGAACAACTTAAAAGAAAGACATGTGACTGTGGCTGCACAATGAATAACCAAGTTTTTTGAGGAGAAAACATTTTTCCCTTTGCAGAAAGAACTTGGGAAAGCAGCAGGCAGTCCGGAATGGCGATGGGGAGATCCAAAGGCAGCAAAGGTTTCTCTCGGCCATGTGAAAGGCCTGAGTTTAGAGACCTCAGGGAAGTTTCAAGGCCAACTTTCTGTAAAATCCCCATTCTCTGAGGTATGGCTTTAATGAACAATCATGTATCAATATTGGTTAATCATAACAAATGTACCATAGTCCTGTAAGATGTAAGATTATCAACAGGAAAAGATGAGGGAGAGGTACATGGAGCTCTATACTATCCTTGCAATTTTTCTGTAAATCTAAAACTGTTGTAAAACGATAAAGTTGGGGGAGGAGAAAAAAGAAAAAAAAGTTTATTTATTTATTTATTTATTTATTTTTTTCAGAAGGAGAAAGAGAGAGGGGATTTTTTTTTTTTTTAAGACAGAAGTAGAATAAAAGAGAAAAAAGGAAGAAAGAGAAAGAGGGAGAGAGAACGAGAATCTTGCTCTATTGCTCAGGATTTCATTTAAATCTGTGAAATGCTTATGCAGACTAAAGTGATTTATTTCCTATTATGTGATCACTTTTAGAATAGGT
>PVKP010020049.1:0-41368 GCA_004027715.1 Plecturocebus donacophilus | reverse complement strand
TATTTGTTATTTTCATCCCCTATTCCTTCCTGTCTCCATTGTTAAACACAATTATTGGCATAAAAGAGGTTTTTAATACCCATTTTTAGACTGTATTCTAGCCTGGGCAATAAAACAAGAATCCCATTCTCTCTCCCTCTTTCTCTTCCTCTTTCTTTCTCTCTTTCATTCTTTTTTTCTTTCTTTTGCTGTTTCTTTTCTTTCTTTCTCCTTTTCTCTCTTTTTCTAAAATATCTTCCGCTTTCTTTTTTTCTAAAAAAAAAAAAAAAAAAGTGATATTGGTCAGTAGCTAGAACTCTACATTTGCCATTGATACTAATACGTTTAACATTTAGAATCTGGTATAATACTGAGTACCAGAATAAAGGCTGGAATTCCAACAATTTCATGTTCACATAGCCATTGTTACTCCTGTTAACCCATTAAATACTCTTACTGTGCTAGTCACCCAAAAAGAAGATAAAGCAGAGTTTAAAAGTCACTGTCAGCTGCTGGCATCTCTCAGTAATAGTGGATGTTTCCAGGAGACTGTGCACATTTTCTGAGATTTTGTGGAGAATAATAGGAAAGGAGAAAAATGAAGTTAAAATACTTGAAAATAACTTGTCACTGGTTTTAATATGACTTCTTAAAGAATTAAATGTGTTTATTGGTTCATTATAAGTACATTTAGGGACTTAAATTTCAAAAAAAACAATACTACCTGTACCTTATATTGAAAGCATTACATCAGATTATAGTGATCATCCTTCAGAAAAGTGAGTTTATTACCAGTATGGCACATAATTACAAATGTATAGCATTCATTGCTTTGCTTCTTCTTAAGAAGCGGTGCAGACTGGGCGTGATGTCTCATACCTGTAATCCCAGCACTTTGGGAGGCCGAGGCAGGCGGATCACCTGAGGTCAGGAGTTTGAGACCAGCCAGGCCAACATGGTGAAACCTCGTCTCTACGCAAAATACAAAAATTAGCCAAGCATGGTGGCATGCGTCTGTAGTCCCAGCTACTCGGGAGGTTAAGGTAGGAGAATCACTTGAACCCAGGAGGCAGAGGTTGCAGTGAGCCGAGATTATGCCACTGCACTCCAGCCTGGGTGGACAGAGTAAGAGTCCATCTCAAAAAAAGAAGTGGTGCATTTCCCAAACTTTAAATCCCAGTTGTTTTAGTATGTATTTGACTGCCTCTCAGAAGCATGAACCTCTAAAGCAAAATTTTCTGGTATGGGTGTGGGTGAATGCCAGAACTCCCATTCTAGAATCTCCTGGACAAGAAAGACAGAAGGAGAAATAATACTAGCAATACACTGGACAAGTCAGGGAGAGATCTTTTAGTAAATATAGTTTCTAATTATTCAGTCTCTCAGTTGTAAACATAATTATTCAGCTATCTGTTCAGCTGTCATTAGTAGAATATAGTCAATAGTACAAGGCTGGGCGCAGTGGCTCACACCTGTAATCCCAGCACTTTGGGAGGCCAAGGTGGGTGGGATCACCTGAGGAGTTCAAGACCAGGCTGGGCAACATGGTGAAACCCCGTCTCTACTAAAAATACAAAAAAATTAGCCAGCATGGTGGCACACACCTGTAGTCCCAGCTAGTCAGGAGGCTGAGGCAGGAGAATAGCTTGAACTCGGCCGGGCGCAGTGGCTCACACCTATAATCCTAGCACTTTGGGAGGCTGAGGTGGGTGGATCACCTGAGGTCAGGAGTTCAAGACCAGCCTGGCCATCATGGTGAAACCCCATCTTTATAAAAAACAAACAAACAAACAAAAGAGAATAGCTTGAACTCAGGAGGCGAAGATTACAGTGATCTGAGGTCATGCCACTGCACTCCAGTGTGGGTAACAGAGTGAGACTGTCTTAAAAAAAAAAAAAAATTTTTTTTAAAGAGTACAGGTAAGTGGTTTTCATAGATATCTGATTAAATTTTACAGAAAAAAATGGACAGTTGCTTAAATCTTTCACTTCTGTGGTTTTAGACATAGTAAATGGTGGATCTTTAGTTGATAGAGTGGGGAAGAAAAGGTAAACTTATTGTAAAATACAGGAAAAGTTATATGTACAGTAATCCCCCCATTACCCCCCAGGGATGTCTGAAACCGCCAGTACTCCTGAATCTGATGGCCATCGGTTGGAACATGTTTCTGTTGATGTCTTCCACCCACAGATTTAATGCCTTTTTCATCTTAACTAAGCACTTATTGAGCACTGTAGCCAGAACTTTTGCAGTTTAATATTTGACACAAAACTGGGAAAAAATTCTTTTTCCTTATTTGCAATTTCAAAGATAGATTTGTCCCCACCTTTGATCTTAAGAATCTCAACATATTATTTGACTTCTTTTTTTATTAAGTCAATAACTTTTCCCTTTTTATTTCAAGGAAGCAACTTTTTTTTTTGAGACAGAGTCTCACTTCATCACCCAAGCTGGAGTACAGTGGTGTGATCTGGGCTCACTGCAACCTCCTCCCGCCAGGTTTAAGTGATTCTCCTGCCTCAGCCTCCCAAGTAGCAGGAATTACAGGTGCACCGTCACCATGCCCAGCTAACTTTTGTATTTTTAGTAAGATGGGGTTCCACTATGTTGGCCAGGCTGGTCTCAGACTCCAACTTCAAGGATCTCACTTTGTCCTGACTTCAGGTGATCCACCTGCCTTGGCTCCCCAGTCAAGGAAACACTTTATGACTTCTCTGGCATATCTAACTTGTCAGCATCACTACTCTGTGCTTTCTGGCCATTTTTAAGTAAAATAAGCTTGCTTGAAAAAAAAAAAGAAAAAAAGAAAGAAAAAATAAAACAAGAAATAAGCGTTACTTGACCACCTGCCCTTCGATGTGGAGAAAGTTGATCTGGCAAAGAAGACACTAGTAAGTGACTAACAGGTGGGTCGTGGAGACAAGTATGGATTCCCTGGATAAAGAGATGATTCACGGCTGGGCGCGATGGCTCATGCCTGTAATCCCAGCACTTTGGGAGGCCAAGGCGGGCGGATCACCTGAAGTCAGGAAGGAGTTCAAGACCAGCCTGACCAATATGGTGAAACCCTGTCTCTATTTAAAAAAAAAAAAAAAAGATGATTCTCTTCTGGGATCAGACAGAGCAAGATGACACAAAATTTCATCATGCTACTGAGAATGGCATGCAATTGAAAACTTAGGAGTTGTTCATTTCTGGAATTTTCATGTACTGTTTTCAGATTGCAGTTGACCACAGGTTACTAAAACTGTGACAAGCAAAACCATGGGTAAGGGGGGATCTCTTTATATGCATAACATATTTATTAATAAATGTGAGGTGAATATTCCAACTGTAGGATACCAAGGAGACATTACTACTGCTAGCTTCAACAGTCTGTATGTGGAATTATTCAACTTAATTTTTAAATGTCTATATATTTGTCTAGAGACAACTGTCATTTTATTTTATTTTATTTCTTTTTATTATTTTATATGTGTGTGGCAGGGGGTCTCACTCTGTCACCCAGGCTGGAGTGCAGTGATATGATCTCAGCTCACAGAAACCTCAACCTTCCGGGTTCAAGTGATTCTCCTGCTTTAGCCTCCTTAGTAGCTGGGACTGTAGGCGTGTGCCACCATATCCAGCCAGTTTTTTTGTATTTTCAGTAGAGATGAGGTTTCATCATGTTGGCCTGGCTGGTCTCGAACTCCTGACCTCAGGAGATCCACCCGCCTTGGCCTCGCAAAGTGCTGAGATTACAGTGAGCCACCCAGCCCAGCCTGTCATTTTTAAAAGGCTAGTTTCTAGGCCATGTGCAGTGGTGCACACCTATAATCCCAGCATGTTTGGGAGCCAAGACGGGAGGATTACTTGAGCCCAGAAGTAACAGACCAGCCTGGCCAAAAGTACAAAAATTAGTTGGGTGTGGTGGTGCATGCCTGTAGTCCCAGCTACTTGGGAGGCTGAGGTGGGAGGATCACTTAAGCCCAGAAGCTGTACCACTGCACTTCAATTTGGGCAACAGAGTGAGACTCTGTCTCCAGAAAAACAAAAAAAGGCTAGTTTCTTACTTTCAGAGAATTTTTTTAATGTTGGAAGGTTTTTTTTTTTTTCTTTTCGTTTTAGTGTTGGAAGTTTTATACTTCCCACAATTTGTCATTCCTTAGCTTGACCTCAACCTCCCTCTCTATCCTTTCATGTTATACAATGCATCTCAGAAGGTTTGTGGGGAAGGAGAATAATAGAATTAAGATAGTTTCATGTTTCATAAGCCAAATGAAAAATACAAACACAAAACAAAACCAGTTTTTTGTATAGTATTACTGGTGCTCAAAAATACTAAAAAAATTACTGGTGCTCAAAAATACTAAGATTATAGTAGTGTCCTAATTATTTAGTTCTTTACCTTTTTTTACATTGATTTGATAAAAATTAAATCGATAGGAAACAAAAAACATTGCTTATTAGAACTTGGAAACTTTTTTCAGCAAATGTTCCTTTAAAATTATTAAACTTCATACAGGACTGAGCACAATGGTTCATGCCTGTAATCCCAGCATTTTGAGAGGCCAAGACCGATGGATCAGTTGAGGCCGGGAGTTCAGGACCTTTGTGGCCAACATGATGAAGCCCTGTCTCTACTAAAAATACAAAAAATTAGCTGGGCATAATGGCATGCACCTGTAGTCCTAGCTACTCAGGAGGCTGAAGTGCGAGAATCGCTGAATCCGGGAGGCAGAGGTTGCAGTGAGCTGAGATCAGGCCACTGCACTCCAGCCTGAGTGACAGACTGAGACTCTATCTAAAAAAAAAAATTTAAATTAGCTTCATACAGCTTCTTCATTTTTTTGTCACCTTATTCCCTCACCCAGCCTCCAATGCTGTCTAGTAATACAGATGTCCTTGATGTCCCAGCCTGGTCCCATTTTGGGATACCACAGCTTAAACATTCCAAAATTTGATGAAAACATCATTAGTAGACATTATAACATATTTTTTGTTGATGGTGAATTCCACAGCTATCCAGCTATTAATTGCACTAATTAATTATTGCAAACATGTACTAAGTGCCCACTGTTTATTCAGCACTCTGCCCGATTCCGTGGATACAAACATGGAACACTTGACTCCACTCTGAAGGAACTCAAAGTCTAAGAAGAGAGGGGCTACATTCATTTAGATACAGGATAAAAAAAGACATTCCTGGTAGAGGGAATAGCATAGGCAGTGGCATAGAGGAGAGTATTTTAGTATGACCAGAGTCCAGGCTAGGATTATATGAGGTTGGTGAAGTAGATGGATGCCAGATCGGAAGGACATACTGTGGCAAACAAAGGAGGTCACATTGTATTCTGAAAAGGGGGAGGCATTCCAAGCTTCATTAGCTAACTGATATAGTCAGAATAAAACTATACAAACAGAATTCTGAAGGCATTATTTAGGATGGATTAAAAGGCCAAAACAACAGCAAAGAGAATAAGTCAGCAAGTGGAGTGGTCCTGGACACCCAGTAGTAATGAACTAAGGCAACAACACTGGGAATGGAGGGAGAAAGAAAGAATCATGAGGTATTTAGGAGGGCTCAGCACTTTGAGGGGAGTAGATAAATCCGGAAGTGAATAGAGTTGTAATAATTATGTTTACGAAGAGACTTGAGGAAATCAGTGAGGCATTACAGCAAATCCGTTAAGTCAAAAGATAATAGCAAGAAATCTACTGCATGGCATCTTATACTAACAACATAAAAAATAGTTAAATACTAAAGTACATGGCCAAAAAAGAATGCCAGGAGCAAACATTAAAACAATAGCTTGAACAGGAACCTGCCAAGGGTGAAACACACATACAAGATAAACAAGGCTAACTGCATTGAAGACAAGGATTAGGGTAGGGCATAAAATAAAGTTCTAAACATTGTAAATAAGAACCTAGCTCTGGAAAAGAAAACAAACATAAGGGTTTCATTGGGGACATGCTAATATAGTAAAAGGTATCTTTTTTATTTCTTTGTAATTTTTTTTGAGACGGGATCTTGTTTTGTCTCCCACGATGGAGTGCAGTGGTGTGATTTCAGCTCACTGCAACTTCAACCTCCCAGGCCCAAGCAATTTTTCCGCCTCAGTCCCCCAAGTACTTGGAACTACAGGTGTGCACCACCGCACCCGGCTGATTTTTTGTAGAGACAGGGTTTCACTATATTGCCCAGGCTGGTCTCAAATTCCTGAGCTCTGGTGATCCACCTGCCTTGGCCTTCCAAAACACTGAGACTACAATTGTGAAGCATCACTCCTGGCTTAATTTTTTTTTTTAAAGACAGGGTCTCACTCTGTCACCCAGGCTGGAGTGCAGTGGTATGATTTCAGCTCACTGTGGCCTCAACCTTTCAGGCTCAGGTGATCCTCCCACCTCAGCCTCCCAAGTAGCTTGGACTACAGGTGCCCACCACCACACCCAGCTAATTTTTGTACTTTTTTGGTAGAGACAAGGTTTCACCATGTTTCTCAGACTGGTCTCAAACTTCTGGGCTCAAATGATCCACCTGCCCCAGCCTCCCAAAGTGCTGGGATTACAGGCCTAAGCCACCATGCCTGGCCAGATACCTACTTTAAAAATAATTTTTCCCCTAGATACAATATTGTTTAGGCAGGCCTTGTAACCTAGGATGTTGCTTGCGTTCCTAGACTTCTCCAGATGCTTTGAGCAAATCAACCACTTTAGGCTGCCGTTTTATCTACTTGTAAAATAAGTTAATTCGTCTTTTCTGACCATGAATTTCAAGAATGCAAGAGTATTATATACATTGAGAATGGTAAACACTCCTTCAGATACACACATGGAAATGTACATAGAATACAAATTGAAATTGATCTCTTTGTCAGAAGAAATATTCCAACCACACTGATAGATACAGTAATTGTATTTGTATCAAGGATCCTCATTTCCAAGAGCATTCAACTTCAAGTTGCTCTTTGCCAACAACAGTGATCATCCAGTTGTTTAGTTGTCTCACACTAAATAGTATTCTCAAATTTCTCCTTTCTTTGACGGAGATGAGGAAAACAATATGCCCAACATAATCTTTTAGGAATAAATTGAATATGGATTATGGCTCAATGAAAATGTAATTCTGTAGATGTAAGGAGAAAAGGAAATGTGTGGCCAGGCGCGGGCGTGGTGGCTCACGCCTGTAATCCCAGCACTTTGGAAGGGCGAAGCAGGTGGATCACCTGAGGTCAGGAGTTCAGGACCAGCCTGGCCAGCATGGTAAAACCCGGTCTCTACTAAAAATACAAAAAATTAGCCGGGCATGGAGGCTGAGGCAAGAGAATCACTTGAAACCAGGCCAAGATTGTGCCATTGCAGCCTGGGTGACGAGAGTGAAACTCCATCCCAAAAAAAAAAAAAAAAAAAAAAAAAAAAAAAAAAATGGCTGGGCATAGGATGGCTCACGCCTGTAATCCCAGCACTTTGGGAGGCCGAGGCAGGCAGATCATGAGGTTAAAATATCGAGACCATCCTGGCCAACATGGTGAAACCCCATCTCTACTAAAAATACAAAAATTAGCTGAGTGTGGTGGCGCACATCTGTAATCTCCGCTACTATGGAGGCTGAGGCAGGAGAATCGCTTGAATTCAGGAGGCAGAGGTTGAAGTGAGCTGAGATTGTGCCACTGCACTCCAACCTGGTGACAGAGCGAGACTCCCTCTCAAAAAAAAACAGTGTGTCAAATCTCAACTGTACCTAATGACAGAAAACGGTCACAAGCCATGAAATCGTCTCAAGCAGACTCTATTAAAATGCTTCCATAATGGCTGGGCGCAGTGGCTGATACCTGTAGTCCTAGCACTTTGGGAGACCGAAGCGGGCAGATCACCTGAGGTCAAGAGTTCAAGACTAGCCTGGCCAACATGGCAAAACCCCATCTCTACTAAAAATACAAAAATTAAAGTGTGGTGGTAGGTGCCTGTAATCCTAGCCACCCGGGAGGTGGAGGTTGCAGTGAGCCCAGATTGTGCCACTGCACTCCAGCCTGGGCAACAGAGCAAGACTCCATCTCAAAACAAAACAAAAACAAAAAACAGCTTCCATACTGACCTAAATCACAGACTCCTATACCACAAGTCCTCAAGGAAGATTTTCAGAGAGTAAGAAAAACACATAAAATTTGCTTACACATATTTTATATGAGATGCATTAGCTGTTGATTCTAACAACCCAGTGATGCAGGAGCTATTAACCCTATTTAATAGATGAGTAAACTGAGTTTTAGTGAAGGTAAGAAACTTTCCAAAAGTTATACAGTTAGTAAATGGCAGAGCCAGGATTCAACCTATTTCCTATCTGAACTTCAAAGACCATGCTCTTTTGTTATACTGCCTCTATATTTCATATAACCTACTCTTAACCACAAAATCAATAGATTCTAATAGAGAACATGTTTTTGCCTTATTTTGGTTTTGCATTCCCTCAAAATGGAAGAGTTGCTTGAGTAATTGTCAAATGTATGAAATGATTTATAAATCTCCTGGGTGCTTAAGTCAAGAGGAAAAAATAAGGTTATGGTTCAAAATTTGTGACTTTTGTGAATAAAAGAGAAGTACAACATAGCTTTAATACTATAATTGGTATCATCCAGTACTATGAACCTAATAACCTAAATGGGAATTACTGATGTAATTGTTTTTACATTGAAAGTTACCTGTATAGAAAGTGGGTTCATTTTCTTCCTTTTTCATTTACTGTATTATTCATACATTAATAAAATAATACCTGAACTTTTCAAAAGCAACTGAAGAAATAGAAAATATGACAAGTTTTTGGCTTGGAAACAGGCAGGAAAGGACAACTCACAGAGACTATACAAGATTTGCTTAAAATAATGACTCAGTTTTTGGACTCTGTCTTTTGTTTAATTTCCTTGCCAAACAAACATTATTTTCCTTGTCAAACAGGCATTAATATTTAAGCCAAACTGCAGGGTACAAAAAGAGCCATTCTTTCTTTTTGAATTCAGTAAAGCACAGAGTTTTCAAGTTAGAAACTATCTCAGAATAAACTGGTCCAACTCCATTTTCTTTTTTTTTTTTTTTTTTTTTTTTTTTCCATTTTCTTAACAGAAAATAAAATTGTATTTGGAGCTTCTTTGCAAAGAAATGAGTGAAAGCAACTTACCTGCATTCTGACAACATGGGACCCACAATTTATGGAATAAAAAGAAGGCTGAAAATTACTTTAGGTTGATGTTGAGAAATTGGAACCCTCCTACATTGCTGGTAGGAATTTAAAATGGTGCATATGCTTTGGAAAACAGTTTGGTAGTTCCTCAAAATGCTAAAGAGAGAGTTACTATATGACCTAGCGGTCTCACTCCTAGATACATACTCAAGAGAAAGGAAAACATGTCCAGCAAAAAACTTGTACATAAATGTTGACAGCACACTATTTATAAAAGTCAGAAAGTGAGGGGAGATGGGGACAAATGTCTCTCAGCTGATGAATGGATAAATAAAATGTGGTATATCCATACAATGAAATTTTACGTAAGTTAAAAGAAAGTAATAATACATGCTACAACCCAATGGTCTTGTAAACATTGTGCTAAGAAGCCAGTCACAAAAGATCCTATTATATGATTCAATGTATATGCAATGTTTAGAATATTCAAATCTACAGAGACAGTACCTTACTGGTTGCTTAGAGCTGGGATGGGGGTAAGAGAATGGGAAGTGATTACTAATAGATATAAGGTTTCTTTCTGAGGTGATAAAAATAGTTTAGATTGTGGTGATAGTTGCACAACTGATTATACTAAAAACCATTGAATTGTATATTTATTTATTTATTTTGATACAGGGTCTCTCTCTGTCACCCATGCTGGCGTATGGTGGTGTGATCATTGCTCATTGCAACCATGACCTTTCAGGCTTAGGTGATCCTCCCACTTCAGCCTCCTGAGTCACTGGGACATAGATGTGCATCCCCACACCCAGCTAATTATTGTATCTTTTGTAGAGATGGGCTTTCACCATGTTGCCTAAGTGCTTGAACTCCTGGGCTCAAGCAGTCCACCCGCTTCAGCCTCCCAGAGTGCTGGGATTACAGGAATGGGCCACACTGTTCTGTCATTCTTGCCTTTGTTCCTCAGCACTTGCAGCCTGTTTCTCTGGCTATTTTGTTGGTGGTGGTTTTTTTTGAGACAGGGTCTCACTGTGTTGCCCAGGCTGGAGTGTGGTCGTGTGATCATGGCTCACTGCAGCCTCCACCTTCTAGGCTTAGGTCACCTCCCACCTCAGCCTCCCCAGTAGCTGGGACTGCAGACTTGCACCAACACACCTGGCTAATTTTTACATTTTATTATTATTATTATTATTTGTAGAAATAGGTTTTCACCATGTTGCCCAGACTGGTGTCGAATTCCTGGGCTCAAGCAATCCTACTGCCTTGGCCTCACAAAGTGCTGGGATTATAGGCATGAGCCACCACACTTGGCCCTGTATTTAATGTATTCTTTTTGTGGCTTTCATTTGTGCATTGGTGTGTTTCATTTCGTGTTTCTTTTGCTTGGGGTTTGTTGTACTTCTTGGATCTGTGGATTTATAGTTTTGATCAAATTTGGAAACTTTTGGCTATTATTTCTTCAAATATTTCTTCTATCTCTCCATGTTTTTCTTCCTCTTTTGAGATTCCAACTACATATATATCAGGCGGCTTTATGTTTTCCTACAGTGCAATGAGATCTGATCACGAAGATCTGATTCTTTTTCAACCCAATCTTTTATATTTTTGTGTTTCATTTTTATAATTTCTATTACTATGCCTTCAAGTTTATTAATCCTTTTTTTTTTTTTTCAGATAGAGTCTGGCTTTGTTACCCAAGCTGGAGTACATTAGCGTAATCTCAGCTACTGCAACCTCTGCCTCCCGGGTTCAAGCAATTCTGCTGCCTCAGCCTCCTGAGTAGCTGAGATTACAGGCATGTGCTGCCACTCCCGGCTAATTTTTGTATTTTTAGTAGAGACGAGGTTTTGCCATGTTGTCCAGGCTGGTCTTAAACTCCTGACCTCAGGGGATCCACCTGCCTTGACATCCCAAAATGCTGGGATTACAGATGTGAGCCACGGCATCCAGATTACAAGTGTGAGCCACTGTACCTAGCTTTTTTTTTTGAGACAGAGTCTTGCTCTGTCACCCAGGCTGGAGTGCAGTGGCCTGATCTTGGCTCACTGCAACCTCCCAGGTTCAAGTGATTCTCATGCTGCCCAGGTTCAAGTGATTCTCATGCCTCAGCCTCCTGAGTAGCTGGGATTACAGGCATGTGCCACCACTCCCGGGCTAATTTTTGTATTTTTAGTAGAGGTGGGTTTTCACCATGTTGGCCAGGCTGGTCTCAACCTCCTGACCTCAGGTAATCCTCCAAACTTAGCCTCCCAAAGTGCTGGGATTACAGGCATGAGCCACTACGCCCGCCCTTGAATCTTTTATAGGAAGGCCCATTACAACCTTTAATCTGGGGTTTATTTGGCTCAGCTACTGAAGCAGTACCTTCTCAAGACTACTCAGAGTCCTGCATCTTACAGGTTTTTCCACTCGATCTGGTTGGAACACAGTTTCTAGTCCTTTTTAAATCCAAGTTTTGTTCTATTTGTTCTTCTCCAGTGCTTCTTTCTCAAATCTTGGTCGTTTTCTTCACATACATCAGAACTCAGCAGAAGAGTCAAGGAGAACCCTTCTTTTGTGTAGTTCTCTCATCTGATTTTGACCTTGCAAATTCCTATGCTTTCACCTCCAGACCTTCATACTGTTTGCTTAACTAAAGCGGAGGCCAGCATCTGTTTGGGTTGCTCCTCCTTGTGCTGCAGCCTGGAAATTCTCCCACAGCAATCATTGGACTCACCCTTTTTTGTTCCCTTCTCTGAGAAATCACTGTCCTGCACTGCCTGCTGTCTGATATCTGAAAACAATTAACTAATATAATTTTTGCTCCGTTTTTTAATTATTTTAGGTGAGAGGTTAATTCTGGTCCCTGTTACACCATCCTGGATGGTAGCAGAAGTAACAGCATAAAGTTTTAATTTTCTAATATTTTGTTAATTATATGGATAATTCAAATGTTGCATAAGAACATATTTTGCATTTTAATTTTTTGAATCATTTTATAAGTTGGAGGAAGCTTTAAAAGTAGAAAAGCATAAAAGGTGGAAAATGAACAATTGACAAATGAGAAAATGATACTTTACCAAGATGTTGTACTAGCTAATAATTAAGCAACTTAGGTAATAGCTCAAAGGCTTTTAGAAAACATGTGCAAAAATTATTTTAATTGCTTATTATGTTACAGGCGGGAGCCACTGTGCCTGGCCAATTTACCTGATCTTATAATGTAAAGGGGCTCTTGAGAACAGCTAGTTTATCTCAATATGGTATATTCAGAATAGTCAAAGATAGTTTTTGTTTGTTTTTGAGACATGGTCTCACTCTTCAAATGCCTTCTAATTTTTTATAAGCCTACGCTGGAGCGCAGTGGTGCAATCCTCAGCCTCCTGAGTATCTAGGACTACAGACACGTGTGCATGACTGCAGATGTATGTAGGACTACAGACACATATGCACGTATACATGCCCAGCTAATTTTTAAATTTTATGTACAGATGGGGTCTCCCTATGTTGTCAAGGCTGGTCTCGAATTTCTGAGCTCAAGGAATCTTCCTGCCTCAGCTTCCCAAAGTGCTGGGATTACAGGTTTGAGCCACCACACCCAGCCACTGCCCTGGTCTTTCGAAGCACTGAGATTACAGGTGAGGCTTAATTTAGAGATAGTATTTCCCTTCAGAGCAGAGATCAGCCTTGTTTACTTTCCTGTATAATAAAGTTAATGTCTCCCTCCAGAGCAAAGGCCTTGCAGGTTTGCTTATAGTCCATTATAAAATATTACAGTTTCCTATGCTTCGGCTTCCTCACTATGATGCAGCTGCCTCACATGCAGTGTCCACCAAGGCCACTCCATGTCACCCCATAGGACTGTGTGAATATTACCTATCCCACAACCAGAGGACCAGTGAAAGAAAATGGTGATAGATTTTCTGGCCCCTACTATTGCATTGAGTAATAAATTGTCCTTTGTATCTTCTGCTGGCATCCATGAAACTGGCAGGCTAACTTACTAGCTTGCATGTAGGATAAAAATCTCATACTCTTTGCAGTTATTGACAGAAACCACTGTTAAAAATTGGGTGTATAGGCTGGTCCGATGGTAGTGGGTTATCAGAACTTATTAACATTAGTGTCACTAAGGTTGGTATACAATCCCCCACTGCTAAATTTGACGGACTTAAAAAAAATTGGGTGTATAATGATATTCTGTACATAAAATGTCTTAATGACATTGGAGAAAAATATCCTATAAAGTTGCCATTTAGAACTAATCAGAGTTCCACGGTGGCTGTGGCCTGGCCTCCCCTTTCTTGCCTGACTTGAGACACCAACTTAGTTCCTGTTTCTAGTAGCTTAGCTCCCACAGCTGGGGAGGAATCAGAGGGACTGTGCAGCCCCTGCTAGCTTCCCTTAATCCCATCTAGATCAGTTCCAGATTCTAAACTGAATTTTTTTCATAATATTGTCAAAATGGTGAGGAAACTTTTTTTTAAGAAGCCCTAAAGAAAAAAAAAAAAGTCATTGACCCTTCCTAAACAGTTCTCCCTATAATACATATATTTTAAAACTTTTTAGTATGCATACTATATTAGAAATCCAATTCTCTTGTAGGTTTCTCATTGAGGGCACATTTATTTCCATCTTCTCTGTGTAACTATTCATAAACTTAAAGATGATTACTAGAGGTACTTTCACCTTCGTCGGGTTAAATAAGCATTGTGCCTTTAACCTTTCCACATAGATTCTGTTCTCTAATTTTTAATCCTTTGGTTAATCATGCCTCTGGATTTTTTCCAATTTTCTTCATCTCCTGAATTTAAGAGCCCAGAATCTGATACAGTACCCTAGTAAAGGGTTAATTCCTATTGCGTAGATTTTCGAGACCTGCCACAGACTAGTTAAGGGCAGATACTGTCTTATACTTTTTTGGTATTGGTCACTTTCTAGACATATAGGTGCTCAATAAATTCTTATTGATTGGTGTATCTCAGAATTGTTTTTAAGTTGTAAATCACAGTACCACTTTGCTGATTCATGTTTAATGTTTGCTTCACTATAAAAATTGTTTGTAAAATAAAAAACAGCAGGAAACTCTACAAATAGTGAACAATGACTATGAATCTTAGAACCATCTCTGTTTTTGTGAAAAGTATTATTTCAATTAGCAGTCTTTCCATTCCCGACCACATATGCCAAAGGAATTATCATCAATAATGCCATGTCTGCATACAAAAGATAATCCTTTATAATGACTCTTAGCTGAGTTAGCATTTTTACTTTTTTTTCTTTTTCTATTCTTTTTTTTTCCTTTTTAGCACCACTTGCTTTTGAAGCATTTTTACTTTTTGTATTTCCTTCTTTCTAGAGTTACTATGGTAGGCTTCATCTAAAATGGCTCCCAAGTACCGTAACTTCTGGTCTTTACATCCTTGTGTAATTTCCTCCTCTTGTTCATGGGCTGACCTAGTGACTTGTTTCTAAAGAATAGAATATTGCTGGCTAGGCGCAGTGGCTACCGCCTGTAATCCCACACTTTGGGAGGCGTTTCAAAAGGTCAGGAATTCAAAGACAAGCCTGGCTAAGGTGGTGAAACCCCATCTCTACTAAAACTACAAAAATTAGCCAGACACGGTGGCAGGCACCTGTGGTCCTAGCTACTCAGGAGGCTGAGTGAGGCAGGAGAATCGCTTGAACCTGGGCGGCAGAGGTTGCGGTGAGCCGAGATCACTCCACTGCATGCCAGCCTGGGTGACAGAGCGAGACTCCATCTCAAAAAAATATATATATGGCAAAGTGACAGAATGTCACGTCTGAGATTAGGTTACAAAAGACTGTGACTTCCATCTTCCTCTCACTCTGTCTTCCCCCTCACTTGCTCCTTCCAGTGAAGGAAATTGCCATGTTGCGAACTGCCCAAAGGATAGGTGCATGTGGCAAAAAAATGGAGGGTAGCCTCTAGTCAGCAGCCAGTGAGTAATGGAGGCCCTGAGTCCAACACCCTGATAGGGACTAAGTCCTGCCAACATCAACACCTAGTCAAGCCTTAAGATGGCTGTGGCACCCACCCAACACCTTCTGTACAGCCTATGAGAAGCCCAGAGCCAAAAAACCCAACTAAGCTTTGCCTAGCTTCCTTACTCATAGACTCTGTGAGAAAACAATTGTTTAGGCCGGGCGCGGTGGCTCACGCCTGTCATCCTAGTACTTTGGAAGGCCGAGGTGGGCAGATCACCTGAGGTTGGGAGTCTGAGACCAGCTTGGCCAACATGGAGAAACCCTATTTCCACCAAAAATACAAAAATTAACCAGGTGTGGTGGCAGGTGCCTGTAATCCCAGCTACTCAGGAGGCTGAGGCAAGAGAATCGCTTGAACCCAGGAGGTGGAGGTTGCAGTGAGCCAAGACTGCACCACTGCACTCCAGCCTGGGTGATAGAGCAAGACTCCATCTCAAAAAAAAGAAAAAGAAAATAATTGTTTATTGCTTTACGGCACCAACTTTTGGGATAATTTTTTACACAGCAAGAGATAACTAATATAGATTCTGTTTGATAAATATTAACTTACACCTCAGATTTCACTCAAATAAGTTAGTATGCATGTGAGAAGATGTATTCTTTACCCAGCCAAGGGAAGTATTGCCTAGGAAAAACTTAGCTACTTGCCAACTGATTGTATCATAATCTCACTTCTGAGTTTAGAAATTAAAGAACTGTAGTTTCCAGTCAGACTTTTCCATTTAAAACCATGAGGTTCTATTTTTACAAGTCATAGGTACCTAATTAGTTCTCCACTATTCTGTAAAATAATACACTCCTAGTTCTGTGATAACTCTGGTTAGTTCTGGAAATAAGTATTCTTTAGTACAAATTACCAGAGCCTGTGGACTTGAATGTATCAATCTATGTAATTATGCAGCCCCCATTTTGTGAAATTCAGCTGGAAAACAGACAGCCTGACAATTCTCATAAATAGTTAATTTAAGAAATTATTCTCTCCTCCTCCTCCGCGTCCTTCTTCTTTCTTCTTCTTTCTCTTCCTCCCCCCTTCCCCCTCTTCTTCTCCCTTCTCCTCCTCCTCCTCCTTTTTCTCCTCTCCTTTTCCTCCTCCTTCTTTTGATACAGGGTCTCTATTGCCCAGGCTGGAATGCAGTGGCACATGGCACAATCATGTCTCACTGCAGCCTCAGCCTCCCAAGTAGCTGGGACCACAGGTGCACACCACCATGCCCAGCTAATTTTTAAATTTTTTTTTGTAGAGACAGTGTTTCATCAAGTTGCTCAGGCTAGTCTCAAACTCCTGGGCTCAAGCAGTCTGCCCACCTCAGCCTCCCAAAGTGCTAGGATTATAGGTGTGAACCACAACACCTGGCTACTATTTTATTTTTTGTAGAGATGGGGTCTCTGTTGCCCAGGCTGCTCTCGAACTCCAGGGCTCAAGTAATCCTCAAGTCTTGGCCTCCCAAAGTGCTGAGATTACAGGCATAAGCCACTGTTCCCAACTAAAAACTTAAGCTGGTGAGTACATAGATGTTTCTTCAGTTATTTTTTAATCTATATATATGTTTTATACAGTCTTTGTTATGTGTAATACATTTCATAATAAAAACAAGGATTAAAAAAAATCAAACAAGCTTTTTGTCTTGTTCTGATATTTAAGATTTTGGTAAAAAGTATAAGTTTTAAAGCATGCTATCTGGGCTGGTCTAAGTACAGTGGTGTTTATGACTAGTTGATCACAACCAGTTACAGATTTCTTTGTTCCTTCTCCATTCCCACTGCTTCACTTGACTAGCCTTTAATAAATAAATAAATAGAGTGCATATGGTAGTTAACCAAAAAAAGAGTGTTTTCTAAGCTTCCATTAAGTCTATCATACCCTATAATTAATTCCCCTAAGACTGTGTAAGTTACCTGTTTACTGAAGAGCCCTTGCTTAGATCCTCCAAAGTTCATTAATCCTTTAGCTTTGATAAAGAGTGAAAAAACAAACATTAAAGAGGAGCCCACAGAACCAGAGAAAAGAAGTTGCCACTGCAGCTGCCTCCTTTCTCATCCTTCATAGACACCTGCCCACATAGGTTGATGTCCTTTTTCAAATGTTTAGTCAGACCCCAAGTGCTACCTTTAACCCTGGTATTACAGGTCCCACTCTGTCTTTGCTACTTATCTCTGAACTTTAACAATTACTATCTAACTACATTATTCAGTGAATTGATATTACATGATATTTTAAGTTTGGAGTTAGATTAAACTTGGAAGTATATTGACAAATCTGGTTTTAGAACTTAATATTTAGAACTTCTGTTTATTTTTTGTAAATTCAAATGCCATTTTTAATCTTTTTTTTTCCTATTTCAAAGCAACTGAAAATCAACATTTTTTTACCTTTTAAAATGATCTATTTTTTATTCATTCAGCAAATATTTGCATACATATGGTAAAATTATATAAACCTGATATATAATAATATGTCCAGAAATGTTCAGGATAAAAACACAGTAGTGAACAGACAGGCAAGCTTGTAGTCTTTATGGAGTGTATGTTCTACTTGAGGGAGGGATATGGAGTAGAGATTGCTAGACAAGTGAAATAAATTACCACCTGGAATGTTGTTTGACATTATATTTTTTTCAATAATGCATGACCTATTGTTATCAGGGAGTTATCATATGTACCATGGTGTCATATTACCATATATCCTGTACAGGACTATCCCAATATAGTCCTGTAATAAAGTGACAGTATACTCACGCTCTCTTTTCTAAGAATGTCTTAACAGATGAAACCACACAACTGTGATATTTGTATATTATATAATTAACATCTTCAATAACAGCTTTGAAATTTCTATTTGTATATTATATAATTAACATCTTCAATAACAGCTTTGAAATTTCTTAGTGATAGATTGTACTAAAATTTGAAACAGGGCTGGGCATGGTAGTTCACACCTGTAATCTCAGCACTTTGGGAGGCTGAGGTGGGCGGATCACCTGAGGTCAGGAATTTGAGATAAGCCTGGCCAACATGGCGAAACCCCATCTCTACTAAATATACAAAAATTAGCCAGGCATGGTGGCACACACCTGTAATCCCAGCTACTTGGGAGTCTGAGGCAGGAGAATCGCTTGAACAGGGTTGCAGAGGTTGTGGTGAGCTGAGACTGCACCACTGCACTTCAGCCTGGGAGAGAGAGCTAGACTCTGTCTCAAAAAAATAAATAAGATAAAAATGGAGACAGATATACTTAGTATCATACACATTAAAACAGGAAATGATTAACCCTCCTCACACATATATTCAAAGTTAATGCCACTTGGTTTTCTTTTTCTTTGTTTTAGTAAAAATTAGTTTAAAATTAAAGAAAGAAAGAAACTATCTTTGAGAACCTGATCTTTACAATCAGGAGAAGGGCACACAAAAAAAGAGAACCTGATGAAAATAATGAAATTAGTTATCACCTTTAAAGAGGGGAGGATTCAGGGAAGAAAGGCCAGTACCATCCATCTGTAATAGATTGATTAATTGAAGATATTTGGCAAAAGCACCCTGGAGACTAATAAAACTACCCAAAGGTTTTTCTCCTCTTTGATCTACATATTGTGTCTCACATGACACAAGTGTGACCACCACCTCAAACACAAACTTGCCATTTCCATTCAAATACCAAACTGGCCAACTATGGTGGATAGAGTGTTGTGTCTCCTTCCTGGTACAGCGTGCCAGCCAGGAAAGTCTCTGTTATATAACTTCCTGCATCTTCAAAACAAATCTTCACATAAGCGATATTACCACTGCTAGAAAGGTTCCACCCATCAGAGTGGGAAATCCTCATCTGTTGCTGACAGCAGTGTCACAAAGACCTTAAAATGTTTAAATACCTTGAATAAATAGTTTGATTTATAAAAACTTAAGAAAATAATTGGATATTTGTAAAATAATTTATGTATAATGATTTACTGCAGTGTTATTTTTGAATGGTAGTAAATTGGAAACCACCTAAATGTCCAGTAGCTGGAGATCGATTAGGTATAGGACATCCATAGCCACTCCAGCCTGGGTAACAGAGCGAGACCTCATCTCCAACAAAAAAACAAAAATTAGCCACAACTTTGGGTGGCCAAAGGACTGGCAGTGATAGGAACAGCTACTTCAGTAAAGGGAACAGAAAACTGAAAGCTATAAATTACACATTTTCTATTCTGTGCTTTGCTTTCCAGGAAGTCACATGTTCATTAGACTCCTTTATATTTAAAAACTGGATAATATATATATTTTTTGAGACAGAGTCTTGCTCTGTTGCCCAGGCTGGGGTGCTGTGGCAGTCTCGGATCACTGCAACCTCCGCCTCCCAGGCTCAAGCAATTCTCCTGCCTCACCCTCCGAGTAGCTGGGATTACAGGAGCCTGCCACCACGCCTGGCTAATTTTTGTATTTTTAGAAGAGACAGGGTTTCACCATGTCAGTCAGGCTGGTCTCAAACCCCTGACTTCATAATCCACCCGCTTTGGCCTCCTAAAGTGCTTGAATTACAGGCATGAGCCACTATGCCCTGCCAAAAACTGGATAATACTTATTTCCCACCTTATAGTTACCTCCTAAAGTACAGTCAGCACAATGCTGTGCTTTCGCCACTTTGGCTAAGAATAATCCCAAATCAGTACATTAAATCAACAGTATCGACCAAATCAAGAGAGGTAGACTAATGTGTTCCAGCTCTCTGTTATGACCGAGCAGGAAGTTTCCAAGCAAACCTCCACCTCTCAGGAAGTTTACGTCAAACTTAGTATTTACATCCTGTTGAATATAGTCTTTTTTTTCCCCTCAATCTAGATACTATTTGAATTAAAATGTTTGAGTAATCTGTCCTAAATTGTTTTTTTAACTCTCGATAGACTATGTACATCTGTTCTAAGTGACACGTGGAATGCCTCCATGACTAATAATGACAAAAGTTAAAGATTGTTTTTAGAATTAAGTACCTATAACTATTTATATCCCTATACATCATCTCTTATTCATTTGATCTCTCCAGTAGGTCCTGGTTGACCATGTTCTGATTAATTTATTATGCGGTTAGTATACTATACACAAACAAATACAACCCTCAGTGGAGCATCCTGGTGTTTCTCTCCAGGACTTACTGTGTATTACTGATGTGGGAAAGGTGACATGGTGCTGGGTGTGATGCTTCTAGCAGCTGGCTATATGACTTTGGCTAAGGCCCTTAAACTGCAGTTTTCTCACCTGAAAACAATAAGGATGGGTTAAATGACCTTTAGTATATCTTCTGTGATTGTACTACGCCGGAGTGCCAATCTCTATCTTACATACAGTAAAGTCATACTTTATTATGTTTGTTTGTCTGTCTTTTGAGACAGGGTCTCACTCTGTTGCCAGGCTGGAGTGCAGTGGTACAATCGTGGCTCACTGCAGCCTCAACCTCTGAGGCTCAAGAAATCCTCTCACCTCAGCCTACCAAGTAGTGGAGACCGCAGGTGCATGCCAGCTAAATTTTTTTTTTTTTAAGAGATGATGTCTCCCTATGTTGCCCAAGCTGGTCTCAAATTTTTGGGCTCAAGCGATCCTCCTGAATCTGCCTCCTAAAGTGCTAGAATTGTAGCACTTGAGCCACTGCTTCCGGCCTCATACTTCTTAAATTAAAATAAAATGGACATATTCTAAATATAACCCACAGGACAAAACCTGCGTGTCTTCCTAGATATGCTAGTTAGGATTATGGTTGCAAGTAATAGAAATCCGAATGGATCTTGCTTAGATAATGAAGTGAATGTATTTTAAACACATAGAAATGTCTCACAGAACTCAAGGTCACAAAATGAACTGGACATAAGGAGCCAGGAAGGTGAATGTCAAAGAAACTCTGTCTCATGTTTCCTCCTCCCTTTGTACATCAGCTTCATTCCACCTTCTCTCTGTCCATCAGGTTCTCCTGCTTCCCCAGACCACAAGATGGAAAATAGAACATGCTGGCAGCCCTTCAGTTTACAAATTATAGTCTGGACATGTGAAGAGAGATGGCTGTTTCTCAGTCCAAATGCCATTTCCCAGGAAAAGGCTCCAACCAGCCCACATTGGGACAGATGTCCATCCCTGCACTAATCAGCTGTCATCTAGATTTGGGACAAACTGTGTTGAAAATGATGATTTTCACTACGATTCTGAGGAGTAGGCAGGAAAGGGAAATTTTTAGAAAGAGGATATAAGCAGAAAATCTAATTGGGATGGCCAGGTGCGGTGGCTCGCGCCTATAATCCCAGCACTTTGGGAGGCCGAGGCGGGCGGATCACCTGAGGTCGGGAGTTCGAGACCAGCCTGACCAACATGGAGAAACTCCCATCTCTACTAAAAATACAAAAGTAGCCAGGCATGGTGGTGCATGCCTGTAATCCCAGCTACTTGGGAGGTTAAGGCAGGAGAATCACTTGAACCCGGGAGGTGGAGGTTGTGGTGAGTCAAGATTGTGCCTTTCCACTCCAGCCTGGGCAACAAGACCAACACTCCACCTCAAAAAAAAAAAAAAAATCTAATGGGGTTCACACACTAAAATATCACTGTTAATAGTATTTTTAAATTTTGAAATAATTATATATTCACAGGAAGTTGAAAAATTAATACAAAGAGATTCTCTGTACCCTTCACCTAGTTTCTCCTAATGGTCAGGTCTTACGTAATTATAGTGCAGTATCAGTTGTAAATTTTTTATTGAGACAGGTGATTTTCATATTCTTTCCCTTATAACACATGTCCCTCACTCTTTTTGTAAACTTCTACTGAATAACATATATACAGAAAAGTGGACAAGTCATAACTGCGTAACTCAACGAATTTCCATGAAGTAAATATACCTATGTGATAATCCAGCTAAAGAAACAGAAGATCACTACCACCCCATTAGACTGCTTTATACTACCATCTTTTAAGAGTGAATTACACATTGTGTACTCTGTATACACCTTCTTTATTTAATTTTTTTTAATTTTTTGAGATGGAATCTCGCTCTGTCACCCAGGCCGAAGTGTAATGGCATGATCTTGGCTCCCTGCAACCTCTGCCTCCCTGTTCAAATGATTCTCCTGCCTCAGCCTCCTGAGTAGCTGAAACTACAGGCACGTGCCACCACATCCGGCTAATTTTTGTATTTTTAGTAGAGACAGGATTTCACCATGTTGGCCAGGCTGGACTCAAACTCCTGACATCAGGTGATCCACCCACCTCGGCCTCCCAAAGTACTGGGATTACAGGTGTGAGGCACCATGCCCAGCCTATATCTGGCTTCTTTTCAACATTATGTTTGTGAAGTTAATCTGTGTTGTTTTATGTAATTACAGTTCACTCATCTTTTATGAGCTTAAATCTTTTTACAATAAAATTGTAAGAGAATTGTAAAAATAAAGTTTAAGCTCATGACATGCAGTAAACTGTACAATTTGATGCATTTTGACATGTATACACCCATATCAGTACCACAATCAAGATCATGAATATTTCCTCAAAATATTCCATGAATTTTTTTTTTTTGAAATGGAGTCTTGCTCTGTCGCCCAGGCTGGAGTGCAGTGGTGTGATCTCAGTCACTGCAACCACTGCCTCTGGTTCAAGCGATTCTCCTACCTCAGACTCCTGAGTAGCTGGGACTACAGGCATGTGCCACCACGCCTGGCTAATTTTTTGTATTTTTAGTAGAGACAGGGTTTCATCATGATAGCCAGGATGGTCTCAATCTCCTGACCTCATTATCCGTCCACCTTGGCCTCCCAGAATTCTGAGTCCATGAATTTTTAAAACTAAAAATGTGACCTGGAAAAAGTGAACATCTTAGGGCCATAATGACCTCTGGACCCTTTGCAGAAGGTTGAAATAGGTAATATTTATTTTTGTCTGTTTAAGACTACTTTAATGAGAAAAGTTTCTATTATATATGTTCTATTTTTTAAATTAGTCAAAATTTGCAGACACAACAAACTGAACCGAATTTTTGGATTAACTCCAATAAGTACAATAATAGTGTATAGAGAGTTATAGATAAAAGAATATTTGCTATATCAATCTTTTTTTACATGGCATTTTTTTTTACTTTGCAGAATACTTTTGTTATAATGTACAGTTCTTCCATCTCCTGACTTAAGTCATCATAGTGATGCATAGTTGAATTATAAGAACAGAGGGGTCAAAAGACTATAAAGTCAGAACAACATGATTTTTGGCAAGGAAGGAAGATATATTCTAGCATACTTAAAATTAGTGCCAGGAACAAGTCCAGAATGGATTTTCATAGGTGATTTGAGAGTACTTAAGGAAAAGACATGATCATTTAGAGCCAGCCTAAGTTTGCCAAAAACAGGTTAAGCCATACTAACTTTATTTTTCAGATAAGATTAGTATTTGGTAGTCTGGAAAATGCTATACAAAGAATGTAAAACATGAAATCCTTTTGGGCCAAATAAAAAAATGTGGACCAGATTATGTTGCAGTTAGACCTTTGTTGACTGACTTTGACTTACAAAAGCAGATAAATGTTCCCTTGGACTGAGGCTTTTGGTTACATTGCAAGGTTCTATCATGGGCTCTATTACATTTAATATTTTAGTAATTATTTGGATTGAAATCACATAACTTTAAATTTGTAGATCACATGTAGTTGTTAAGTATTATTAATGTATTCATTGACACTAAAGGATGGCCAGGTGCTGTGGCTCATGCCTATAATCCCAGCACTTGGGAGGCTAAGGTGGGCAGATCACAAGGTCAGGAGATCGAGACCATCCTGGCCAACATGGTAAAACCCCATCTCTACTAAAAATACAAAAAAAAGAATTATTCAGTCAGGCTGGACACTGTGGCTCCTGCCTGTAATCGAGGGTGCGGTGGCTCACACCTGTAATCCCAGCACTTTGAGAGTCCAAGGCAGGCAGATCATGAGGTCAAGGGATCGAGACCATCCTGGCCAACATGGTGAAACCCGTCTCTACTAAAAACACAAAAATTAGCCAGGCATGGTGGCAGGCACCTATAGTCCCAGATACTTGGGAGGCTGAGCAGGAGAATCGCTTGAACCAGGGAGGCAGAGGTTTCGGTGAACTGAGATCGCGCCATTGCATTCCAGCCTCGGTGACAGAGCGAGACTCTGTCTCAAAAAAAAAAAAAAAAGAATTATTCAGTAAGCCTAATTGTAAAATTCAGTACTTAAGTTAGAAAATTAATGGTACAGGTCAGGCACAGTAGCTCACACCTGTAGTCCCAGCACTTTGGAAGGCCAAAGTGGGATGATCACTTGAGCATAGGAGTTGGTGGCTGCGGTGAGCTATGATCACACCAATGCAGTCCAGCCTGAATGACAGAAGAAAACCATCTCTACAAAAGCAAACAAACAGTTGGTGCAGTGTATTTCAGGTAAATATATTCTTCAGCGATATGTGGAAAGACAAGGATTATAACTGACTTTAATCTTATGTTTCATTAATTGAACTGAACCAATAATCAAAAAATTAAGAAAAAAGAAACTGAACCAAATGAACATTGTCTCTCTCTATTCTTGCTTGGTCAGACCGTACCATAATTTCAAAGAAATGCTGATGAGTCAAAGGTATCTGTGTTAGTCCATTAGCATTGCTGTAAAGGAATACCTGGCCAGGCGCCGTGGCTCATGTCTGTACTCCCAGCACTTTGGGAGGATGAGGCAGGTGGATCACCTAAGCTCAGGAGTTGGAGACCAGTGGGACCAACATGGTGAAACCCTGTCTCTACTACAAAATTAGACCGGCGTGGTGGCACATGCCTGTAATCCCAGCTACTCAGGAGGCTGAGGTGGGAGAATTGCTTGAATCTGGGCAGCAGAGGTTTCACTGAGCTGAGATTGGGCCATTGTACTCTGGCTTGAGCAACAAGAACGAAACTTCACTTCAAAAAAAAAAAAAAAAAAGAAAAGGAATACCTGAGGCTGGATAATTTTAATTTATAAAGAAATATTTATTTTGGCTCATGGGTTCTGCAGGCTGTACAGGAAGCATGGTGCCAGCATCTGCTTCTACTGAGTGCTTCAGGAAGCTTACAGTCATGGCTCGTAAGGCTAAGGGGAGCCACCATGTTACACAGTGAGAGAGGGAGCAAAAAAGAGAGAGAGAGGAGGAGGTCCTAAAAGGAGGAGGAGATAAAAGGAGATGGAGTCTTGCTCTGTCACCCAGACTGGAGTGCAGTAGCATGATCTCGGCTCACTGCAACCTTCGCCTCCTGGGTTCAAGCAATCTTCCTGCCTCAGCCTCCCGAGTAGCTGAGATTACAGGCATCCATCACCATACCCAGCTAATTTTTTTGTGTTTTAGTAGAGATGGCGTTTCACCATGTTGGTCAGGCTGGTCTCAAACTCCTGACCTCAGATGATCTACCTGCCTTGTCCTCCCAAAGTGTTGGGATTACAGGCATGAGCCACCGCGTCTGGCACCAGGCTATTTTAAACAATCAAGTCTTGTGTGAACTTGGAGTGAGAACTGACTCATTACCAGGAGAAGGGCACAAAGCTATGCATGCGGGATCCACTCCCATGACCCAGGCATCTCCCACCAGTCTCATCTCCAACACTGGAAGTCACATTTTAACATGAGATTTGACAAACATCCAAACTATATCAATATTCATAAGTGGCTAACCAGGATAATAGGACTTTGAAACCATGTCTTATGAAATTGCTAAAGAAATCATTTTCTCCACAGAAGAAAAGCCAGGGGAGATGGGATCGATATGTCTTCCAACATCTGAAGGAGAGTTATGTGGCAGACACCAGATTTACTCTTTGTGACTTCAGAGGACAAAGGCTCTGGACCAATGTTAAGAAACTCCCATGTAGACAAAGTTTATCTCAATGTAAGAACATTCTAGCTATTAGGATTGTGGGCTGCTTTGAGGGGTGTGATAGACAAACGGCCCCCCAAAGATGTCCACATCTTAATACATGGACCGACCCCTCTATATGCTACCTTACACAGCAAAAGGGACTTTACAGATGTAATAATTTAAGGATCTTAAAGTAGGAGACTATCTTGGATTATCCAGATAGCACATTGTAATCACAAGGGTCCTTAAAAGATGGAAGAGGGAGCCGGGCGCGGTAGCTCACACCTGTAATCCCAGCACTTTGGGAGGCTGAGGCAGGCAGATCATGAGGTCAGGAGTTCGAGGCCAGCCTGGGCAACATGGTGAAACCCCGTCTCTACTAAAATGCAAAAATTAGCTGAGTGTGGTGGCAGACGCCTGTAATCCCAGCTACTTGGGAGGCTGAGGTGGGAGAATTGCTTGACTCTAAGAGGCAGAGGTTGCTGTGAGCCAAGATCACACCACTGCACTCCAGCCTGGGCGACAGAGCAAGACTCTGTCTAAAAAAAAAAAAAAAAAAAAGAGAGAGAGATGTGATGTTGTAAGTAGGTCAGAGTCAAAGAGAGATGTAAAGATGATGTCTTAGCCTACTTGAGCTGCTATAACAAAATACCACAGACTAGGCAATTTATAAAGAACAAAATTTATTTCCCCACAGTTGTGGAGGCTGGGAAGTCCATGATTGAGGGGCTGGCATCTTGCAAGGGCCTTCATCCTGTGTCATCCCGTGGTGGAAGGTAGATGGGCAAAGGGAGGGCAAGAAAAAGACAAAAGGGGTTCCCTTATTTTATAAGGAACTCATTCTCAAAATAATGACATTAATTCATTTGTGTTTTGGGTTTTTCGTTTGTTTTTAAGATGGAGTCTTGCTCTTTCGCCCATGGCAGCGTTACTCATCTTAGTCTCTAATTTTTGACCTGGTAAGATCTTTTTTGGTCTCTTAATTCCTGGCCCACTTGATCCTGACTTGATATGAATGTTCTTCCTGACATCCCAGTGACTGATTCTCAGCACACCACGACCCCTTTTTTGTTCTTACCCTATCTTCTCTGTGTTGGCAGCTAAACCCACCTATTCTTTGGGGCTTTCAGGAAGGCACACTGTAGTAGCTCTCTATTGACTTTACTGTTCACTCATTCTAATAGGGCATTGTTTCAGTTCTGACTCCCAAAAGAACTTCTGTGGTTCTAGCAAGTTGTTATTAAAAGGTGTTGAGGCCAGGCATGGATGTTCATGCCTGTAAGCTCAGCACTTTGGGAGGATCTCTTGAGGCTAGGTGTTCAAGACCAGTCTGGACAACACAGCAAGACCCCCTCTCTACAAAAAAATACGGGTGCACGCCACCATGCTCATGCCACCATGCCCACTACTTAGGAAGCTGACATGAGACGATCACTTGAGCCCATAAGTTCAAGGCTGCAGTGAGCTATGATCACACCACTACACTCCAGTCTGGGCAACAGAGTGAGACCTTGTCTTAGGGAGGAAAAAAAGACACATTGGATTCATTGTCCTATCTAAAATGAAAGTTTTCCATTCTAAATTAGCATAACCATCAATAACTACCTACCGTCCAGCACTGACAGACCACCTCACCATTTTCCCTTTTAGTGAATCCAAAAAGAAAACAGCTGTTGAAATTGAGCAAAGGAGAGAAGCCTTATATATATTTGCACTTCTCTAAATTTTACTGAATATGATGCCCAAACATATGCCATTAAGAGCTTACAGTCATACTTTAGTACTTTTTCTTTTTGATAAATAGATATTATTTTTAAAATTTGGCTGAGTTATGGGTGAATCTATATTCTCTTACCCAGATCAGAAAATAGGCTAGACAGTAAGCCCACAAAACCATAAACCAGGCATCACCATTCACTTGGTAGCCAGTACCTGAGTTATAAATACAATGACTCACAGAAAATAAATTTTCATTAGGCTGGCATCCCCCAAATCAAATCTGTAACATGAAACAGCCATTTTAAAGTGGTATCTAGGCCAGGCACAGTGGCTCACACCTGTAATCCCAGCACTTTGGGAGGCTGAGATGGGTAGATCACCTGAGGTCAGTGATTTGAGATCAGCCTGGACAACATGGCAAAACCCAGTCTCTACTAAAAATACAAAAATTAGCTGGGCGTGGTGGCAGGCACCTGTAATCCCAGCTACTTGGGAGGCTGAGGCCGGAGAATTGCTTGTACCAGGAGGCAGAGGTTGCAGTGAGCTGAGACTGTGTCACTGCATTCCAGCCTCACTCAGACAGAGTGAGACTCTGTCTCAAAAAAAAAAAAAATGATGTCCGATGACCAATACAATGATGTAGAGAAAAGAAAAAGTGTCAGTATTGATTACAAAGATAAAAAATAGAAAAAAAAAATGATTACAGGAAGAAATGGCCATAAAAGGTATAACCTTTTGTGGAAGATGTATACAAACCATAAATTTGTTGAAATATAACATTTACATAGCACTTTACAATATTCTTATACTCTAACTCATTTGTCCTTATAACACTATTCTAATGTTGGTGCTATTATTGTTCCGATTTTTTAAATGAGGAAATTACGGCTGGATGTAGTAGCTCAGGCCTGTAATCCCAGCACTTTGGGAGGCCAAGACAGGCAGATCACCTGAGGTCAAGAGTTCGAGACCAGCCTGGCCAACATGGTGAAACCCCGTCTCTACTAAAAATACAAAAATTAGCTGGGCATTGTATCATGCACCTGTAATCCCAGCTAATCAGAAGACTGAGGCAGGAGAATCACTTGAACCTGAGAGGTAGAGGCTACAGTGAGCCGAGACCACGCCATTGCACTCTAGCCTGGAAGAACGAAACTCCATCTCAAAAAAAAAAAAAAAAAAAGTAGGGGGGACATTACAAGTGCGAAAGGTTAGGTAACTTGTCTATGTTCACCCACTTAAAAAGACAGGAACCAGGACACAATTACACTTTCCCTGATTCTAAGTCCTGGATATTTCTCATTACATAATGCTGCCTCACCTGGTACATGGGACACAGTTAAATGCATAGAACTTAACTAGATAGGCTTGTAAATCTTCATTTTTAGGAATCTTTTTTTTTTTTTTAAGACGAGGTTTCACCATGTTGGTCAGGCTGGTCTTGAACTCCCGACCTCAGGTGATCCACCCGCCTTAGCCTCCAAAGTGCTTGGATTACAGGCATGAGCTACCATGCCCGGCCCATTTTTAGGAATCTTCAAGAAGCATGTATGTCTTTTATAATTTTCATCAATCTGGCAGTATATTTTAGCCATAATAATTGTTTGAGGTTCTTTTCTGCTCTTCATTTTCAATTACTGTCAGCCTGCTTCTCAGTACTGCTTGTGACTTATGATATCTACCCCAGCTGCATATGGTAAATTTTAATGTTATATATATTTTACCACAATTAAAAAAAATTTTTTTTTAGTGAAACAGGCTCTCTTTGTCACCCAGACTAGAGTGCAGTGGCACAATCATGGCTCAGTGCAGCCTCATGGGTTCAAGTGACCCTCCCATTTGCGCCTCCTGAGTGGCTGGGACCATAGGTGCATGCCACCAAGCCTAGCTATTTTTGAAAATTTTTTGTAGAGAGGAGGTCTCATTATGTTGCCCAGGCTGATCTTGAACTTCTGGACTCAGGTGATCTTCCCGCCTTGGCCTCTTAAAGTGCTGGGATTACAGGTGCGAGCCACCATGCCCAGCATAAGAAAAAAATTATTTTATTATTATTATTATCGAGACAGAGTCTCACTCTGTTGCCCAAGCTGTAGTGCAGTGGTGCAATCTTAGCTCTCTGCAACCTCTGCCTCCCAGTGCAAGCGATTCTCCTGCCTCAGCCTCCCAAGTAGCTGGAGTTACAGGCACCGCCACCACACCTGGCTAATTTTTGTATTTTTAGTAGAGATGGGATTTCTCATCTTCACATTTTGAGGCTAGGCTGGTCTCAAACTCCTGACCTCAAGTGATCCACCCACCTTGGCCTCCCAAAGTTTATTTTATTTTTGAAGCAGGTTCTCATTTTGTCACCCAGGCTGGTGTCCAGTGGCATGATCTCAATTCACTGGAACCTCAGCCTTCTGGGTTCAAGTGATCCTCCAGCCTCTTTACTCCACCCCACACCCTCGACCCAAGTAGCTGGAACTATAGGCCTGTGCCACCTGCCTGGCTAATTTTTGTATTTTTTGTAGAGAAGGGGTTTCACCATGTTGCCCAGGCTAGTCTCAAATTCCTGAGCTTAAGTGACCCACTCGCCTAAGCCTTGCAAAGTGCTGGGATTACAGGCGTGAGCCACTGTGCCCAGCCTAAAAAAGTAATTTTAAAAGCATAGGAAATACGAGTCCTTAGCTCTATTATTGAAAGCCTCCATGACCTCCATGTTTCTTGTATAAAATTACCAGATAAGCCACTACAGCATGGAAACACCAGATACAAATGTGAATTTAGTTAAAGAGTTGTGTGTTTGTGTGTGTGTAGACAGCAGGTATCTTGTCTACCTTAGATAGGATTCTTCTTCTGACTGATTCGCCAGAAGTATCAGGCCTCTTTGCTTCTTTTCTTCAGTATGCTGCGTCTTGGCTGTTGCAGAAGGAGCTGGAAAAGAAATTGCCAATGATGCTGCAAATAACTTCCTTCACTTTCTAACCTGGAGACTGATTGAAGGAAGAAAAAAGGTGACTGTCAGGGTCCCTGCTGGCCATGCCTTTCAGCCACATGAGCACTGAGCCACTTAATTCCTCCCCAGGATCAGAAGTGTGCCAGCACCAGATTGTTTATGGATACCCTAACCACCTTTTCACACTCCTTGAGGCTTAGCTTTAAATGTTTTAAGAATTAGCAAAGTAGGCCAGGTGCGATGGCTCATGCCTGTAATCCCAGCACTTTGGGTGACTGAGGTGGGCAGATCACCTGAGGTCAGGAGTTCAAAACCAGACTGGCCAATGTGGCAAAACCCCTTCTCTACGAGAAATACAAAAATTAGCCAGGCATGGTGGCACTTACCTGTAGTCCCACCTACTCTGTAGAGAAAGGAGAATTACTTGAACCTGGGAGGCAGAGGTTGCAGTGAGCCAAGATCATGCCACTGTATTCTAACCTGGGTGACAGAGCAAGACTCTGTCTCAAAAAAGAAAAAAAAAAAGTCCAGGCGTGGTGGCTCACACCTGTAACCTCAGCACTTTGGGAGGGCAGATCACCTGAGGTGAGGAGTTCAAGACCAGCCTGGCCAACATGGTGAAACCCCATCTCTGCAAAAATATAAAAATTAAACGGGCATGTTGGTGGGTGCCTGTAATCTCAGCTACTCGGGAGGATAAGGCAGAAGAATCGCTTGAACGTAGGAGGCGGAAGTTTCAGTGAGCCAAGATCACGCCATTGCACTCCAGCCTGGACAACAGAGTGAGACTCCGTCTCAAAAAAAAAAAAAAATTAGCAAAGCGGATTATTTGATCTTGGTGAGTATTAACAAATGCTAACGCTGGCCAGGCATGGTGGCTCACGCCTATAATTCCAGCACTTTGGGAAGCTGAGGCAGGCAGATCACCTGAGATCAAGAGTTTGAGACAAGCCTGGCCAACATGGCAAAACTCTGTCTCTACTAAATATGCGAAAGTTAGCCAGGTGTGGTGGCAAGTGCCTCCAACCTCAGCTACTTGGGAGGCTGAGGCAGGAGAATTGCTTAAACCTGGGAGGCAGAAGTTGCAGTGAGCCGAGATTGTGCCATTGCACTCCAGCCTGGGCAACAAGAGTGAAACTGTCTACATAAAACTATTATCACATTTGGCAAAGGGAAGTTTGTTTAGTCAGTACTAAATAAGGTGATGGCCGGGCACAGTGGCCCATGCCGGTAATCTCAACATTTTGGGAAGCCAAGGTGGGCAGATCACATGAGGCCAGGAGTTCCAGACTACCCTGGGCAACATGGCGAAACCCCATCTCTACAAAAAAATACAAAAAATTAGCCAGATGTGTGGCACATGCCTGTAGTCCCAGCTACTTGGGAGACTAAAGTGGGAGGATCACCTGAGTTTGGGGAGGTTGAGACTGCAGTGAGCTATGATGGCAACACTGCACTCCAGTCTGGGTAGCAGAGTGAGACCCTATTGCAAAAATAAAATAGCCAGGCACACTGGCTCACGCCTGTAATCCCAGCACTTTGTGAAGCCAAGGAGGACTGCTTGAGCTCAGAAGTTTGAGATCAGCCTGGGCAAACATGACAAAACCCTGTCTCTACAAAAAATAAAAAAATTAGCCGTATGTGGTGGTGTGAGCCTGTGGTTCCAGCTACTCGGGAGGCTAGGTGGGAGAATCACTTGAGCCTAGGGAGGTCAAAACATAGCACTCCAGCCTAAGCAACACAGTATGAGACTCTGTCTCAAAAATAAATAAATAAAATAAAATAAAGTGGTAAAGACATGTTAAAGCTAATGCCCCTTATGTGATTAAAATATATCGTCATTATCATTGTTTTGGAAAGTTGAGAAGTATTAAATATTAGTAATTTACAAATCACCGTCACACAAGACTTGATTGTTTGAAAGAGTCCGGGGCTGGATGTGGTGGTGCATGCCTGTAATCCCAGCTACTCGGGAGGTTGAGCCAGGAGAATCACTTGAACCTGGGAGGCAGAGGTTGGAGCAGCCAAGATCATGCCACTGCACTCCAGCCTAGGAGACAGAGCAAGACTCGGTCTCAAAAAAAAAAAAAAAAGAAGTCTGTTGAAACCCTTTTTCTAGCAAACAAAAAAACTGGTTTAGAATAGTTTTACTAGGAAATCTTTATCTTCAGCAGTACACAGACTAAAAAAATTTTTAATAAAAAAAGGAAATCTTTTTCAAAATTCTCACCAGTCTTATAATGAATAGAAAGTATATGTTAGGAAGTAACAGAAGATACCTGAAGTCTAAAAACAACTCACCTACCAACAAATTATATGCTCTTGAACAAGTCACTAATTACTGCTTAACCATTGTTTCTTCATCAGCAACCTGGAGGTAATAATGCATCTCCAGCCTAGCTAAGATGGAAGTTTACATACAGTAAAATAATGGATGAGTAAGTGTTTTGGAAAGCATTGCATGCTACTCTTATAATTATTGTTGTTAATAAAGATAGTTTTAAACAAAAACCATGGTAAGGAGAGGGAGAAAGACAAAATGAGAGATATGTATCTTACATTTATATATATATATAAATGTAAGCCTAACACAAGATGGAAAATGATCAAGAAATTTTAATTATTTTTATTCTATCCTATTAGAATAATTATTCAGTTTTTACAGTAGAGACAGGGTCTCGCTGTGTCACCCAGGCTGGAAGGCAGTGATGCAATGGTCATAGCTCTCTGCAGCCTCAAACTCCTGGGATGAGTAATCCTCCCACCTTAGCCTCCTGAGTAGCTGGAACTAATAGGCACACACCACTATACCCAACTAGAATAATAATTATTGTCCTATTTAAGTATTACTTTAATACTTGAAATAATATTTTCCTGTGGCTTTGCCCTACTCAGGCATTAGTGGAAAGTGGCTGACACATGTAGTCCAAACCACGGATTCATTAAACTAATGAGAAACTACCAGTCTATCTTCAGAATCCTGAATAGTTCCAGAAGTATAGAGTAGGACTAGCACAGGTCTAAGCGACTCAACTCAAGCGAGTGGGGGTTCCCGATCACCAAAATGGTGCAGACATTATAGGTTCTCCTAGGAGTTCTGGTAAGTCTCAGACAGTATGTGCTACCAGTGGATTCCAGTTAGCATAGGCATAAGGAGTAACAGGACCAAATGGGGTTTTTGGTTTCACTGGAATTATTATTTCCTGGGGATTTTCTGGCATTTAAGTACAACTCAATGATACATTACAGGACAACTGACCAGATTAGATGCCCTAAACCTCCCAAATCATCAGGGACTGGAGATTGAGTTACTATTGTCCCAGTAGCATAAGATTGTGGTTTTGTGCTGAGACTGTTACCAAAACACCATGGATTCAGTCTGGGTTCTGCTGCTTGCCACATGGAAAGCCAGTGACTGAGACAACAGGTATGGCCAAGGCAGAAGGCTTTAATTGGGTGCTGCAATGGAGGAGACGTGAGATCAGTCTCAAATCCATCCCCCCTGCCGACTAAAATTAGGGGTTTATATAGCAGGTAAGAAATATAACCATGTGTAGGAAAACCCCTCAGGGAGGGATAAGAAAGCAACTATGACGAATGAGGGGCCTGGCCTCTTACTGTCTGGATGAGATGATCCAGTGAGTTTTAGTTATTTGATACTTTCCCAGAGGCCTGGGGGTCCTTTCCTGAGAAAGTAACTCAGATAAAATAAATCTAAGTTTCAAGTTTTAAGACCAGAATTGGCAATTTCTATAGATAGGTAGGTAGGTAGATTAGATAGATAGATAGATAGATAGATAGATAGATAGATAGATAGATAGATAGATTTCTTTTTAATAGAGAAGGGGTCTTGCTATGTTGCCCAGGCTGGTCTCAAACTCCTGGGCTCAAGTGATCCACCTGCCTCAGCCTCCCAAAGTGCTGGAATTACAGGCATGAGACATTGTGCCGGCACGTGGGACATCTAATCTTCCCGCACTTCTGACCCTTCTGCCTACACTTCCTTACTTTTCATCAGCTGACCTGAAAACACATGTCCCCAGTTAAAATGCGTCTTAACTTCCTCAAATTAAACTACTTCAATATATATAATTTCACTTCCCCGGTCAGCATCTTTCTTCCTGTCTAACAGCTACTCATGTTCTCAATCCCATTTTAACTATCTTGTGCTCTCTTATTCTATTATTAACATCCTCCTCCCCAATATACTTCTTTTCAATTCGATCTTACTATCTTTTTTTTTTTTTTTTTTTGAGACAGGTCCACTGGTGCAGTGGTGTGATTACAGCTCACTGCAGCCTCGACCTTTCAACCTCAAGCCATTCTCCCACCTCAGCCCCCCAAGTAGTTGACAACAGGCACCACCACACACAGCTAATTTTTGTATATTTTGTAGAGAAGGGGTCTCGCCACATTGCCCAGGCTGATCTTGAACTACTGAGCTCAAGCAATCCACCTCAGCCTCCCAAAGTACTGAGATTATAGGAGTGAGCCACTATGCCTGGCATCCATTACCATTTTAACCTACTTAAGCTTCTCCCATCAGAAGAAAAAACAAAACCATATTTTTTGACCTTTTACCTCTCTCAGCTACTGCCCTGTTCTTCTCACCTAACCTTCTTGAAAGAATTGTATACACTCCCTATTCTTCATCTCCCACTCATTCTTTGGTCTAGTGCCAGCTGCCTTTGACCGCTAACATTCCTCCGCAAAGCCACTTACATCTAAGTCTCAGAAATCCAATAAACACTTTTAAAAAATTGAGATATAATTCAAATCTCATAAAATTCCATAAAATTCACCTTTTAAAGTATACAATGTATTTTTTGTTGTTGAGACAGAATTTCTCTTGTTGCCCAGGCTGGAGTGTAATGGCGCAATCTCGGCTCACTGCAACCTCTGCCTCTCGGGTTCAAGCGATTCTCCTGCCTCACCCTCTTGAGTAGCTAGGATTACAGGCATGCGCCACCACAGCTGGCTAATTTTGTATTTTTAATAGAGACAGGGTTTCTCCATGTTGGTCAGGCTGGTCTCGAACCTCTGACCTCAGGTGATCTGCCTGCCTCTGCCTGCCAAAGTGCTGGGATTATAGGCATGAGCCACTGTGCCCGGCCACAATGTATCTTCTAAAATGTACAATGCAGCGTTTTTTAGTATATTCATAAATTAATGCAACTATTAACCACTGTTTAATTCCAGAACATTCTTACCACTCCTGTATCCTTTAGCAGTCACTACCAGTTCCCCTCCCTACAGCCCTTGACAACCACTAATCTATTTTCCACCTCTATGGGTTTTCCTGTTCTGGACATTTAATATAAATGGAATCATATACCATGTAACCTTTTGTGACTGGCTTTTTTCATTAAGGATAATGTTTTATTTATTTATTTATTTATTGTTAGCTATATTTACTGGAATGGGATTTTTTTTTTTTTAGTATAATGTTTTCAAAGCTCATCCACGTTGTAGTATGTATCAGCACTTCATTCCTTTTTATTATGCAATAATATTCTGTTGTGTGACCATACCTCAGAGTGGTTATGCTATTTTATTTATCCATTCATCAGTTGCTGGACATTTGGGTTTTTTCCACCTTTTGGCTATAATGAATAATGTTGCTATGAACATTCCAGTACAAGTTTTTGTGTGGACATACATTTTCAATACTCTTAGGTGGAATTGTGGAATTACTAAGTCATATGATAACTCTGTTTAACCCCTTTCCCGTTTGCCCCAAGAATACTCGCTAGTGGTGCTTGCAGCTGCAGCATTTATCCCAAGATCACTTTGCCACAAAATATTATTGTATTATTAATTTATTAGTAAATATATTAATATTTATTATTATTTTTGCATTGCTTTATGGACTTTGGAAACAAAAGACATCATTCCATTTATAGCATTCTGTTTTTAGTTGTATTTCCATTTGCAAAATATAGTAATTCTTGATCACTGAAAATGTCAACTCCTGAAAAACATAGCATCATTCAAATGAATGTTGGCTGAAGATTCATTTGATGGATTTGATTTTTCTGAAATAGATGATTTTGATGATTCAGATGATTCTGATGTTAGTTTTGTTTAGAAATAACTCCAAGTGGCTGGGCATGGTGGCTCACGCCTGTAATCCAAGCACTTTGGAGGCCAAGGAGGATGGATCACCTGAGGTTGGGAGTTCAAGACCAGCCTGACCAACATGGTGAAACCCCATCTTTATAAAAAATAGTAATAATAATAATAATAATAAATGAAATAACTCAAAGAACAGTTTTTATATTTTATTTTTACATTGAAAATCAGATTTGTTCAGCCTCAAAGAGTGTGTTTATGTAAAATTAAACGAGCACTGGCAACAAGCTGCATTTTTTTTTCTAAACTGGAAAAGGGTTAAATTTTGAGAAAGTGACAAACTTTTCCAAAGCAACTGCACAATTTTACATTTCCACCATTAATATACAAGAGCTCTAATTTCATCAACACTTGTGATTATCTGAGTTTTTCTTCCTAGCTGATCTAGCAGGTATGAAATAGTATCCAATTTTGATTTTGAAGTTGCATTTTTCTTTATTTTTTTATTTTTATTTTATTTTTGAGACACAGTCTCATGCTGTCACCCAGGCTGGTGTGCAGTGGCTTGATCTCGGCTCACTGTGACCTCCACCTCCCAAGTTCAAGCAATTCTCCTGCCTCAGCCTCCTGAGTAGCTGGGACTACAGGTGCATGCCAGCACACCCACCTCATTTTTTATATTTTTATTAGAGATAGGGTTTCACCATGTTACCTAGGATGGTCTCGATCTCTTGACCCCGTGATCCGCCCACCTCAGCCTCCCAAAGTGCTGGGATTATAGGTGTGAGCTACTGCACCCTGCCGATGTTGCATTTTTCTAATGACTAATAATGTTGAACATCTTTTTATGTGCTTATTGGCCATTGGTATCTCTTCTTAGGAGAAATATCTATTCAAGTTCTTTGCCTATTTTTAAATTGGGTTACCTTTTCTTTTTGAGACAGAGTGTCACTCTTGCTGCCCAGGTTGGAGTGCAATTGCATAATCTCAGCTCACGGCAACCTTTGCCTCCCCAGTTCAAGCAATTCTCCTGCCTCAGCCTCCCTTATAGCTGGGATTTACAGACATGCACCACCATGCCTGGCTAATTTTTGTATTTATATTTGTATTTTTTGAGATGGGAGTCTCACTCTGTCACCCAGGCTGGAGTGCAATGGCACGATCCTGGCTCACCACAACCTCAATGTCCCAGGTTCAAGTGATTCTCCTGCCTCAGCCTCCCAAGTAGCTGGGATTACAGGCATGTGCCACGACACCCGGCTAATTTTGTGTTTTGGGTAGATACAGGGTTTCTCCATGTTGGTCAGGCTGGTCTCAGACTCCCGACCTCGGATGATCCACCAGCCTTGGCCTCCCAAAGTTCTGTGATTACAGGCATGAGCCACCGCGCCTGGCCTGTATTTTTTTTTTTGAGATGGAGTCTCACTCTGTTGCCCATGTTGGAATGTAGCAGCATGCTCTCTGCTTACTGCAACCTCCGCGTCTCGGGTTCAAGCAGTTCTCCTGTCTCAGTTTCCCAAGTAGCTGGGACTACAGGCACACACCACCACTCTCAGCTAATTTTTGTATTTTTTTTTAGTAGAGTTGGGGTTTCACCATATTGGCCAGGCTGGTCTCCAACTCCTGACCTCAAAGTGCTGGGATTACAGGTGTGAGCCACTACACCCAGCCTAAAAGCTTTTAATTTTTCCAAAGTTCAATTTATCTATTTTTCTATGGTTGCTTAGGCTTTAGGTATCATGTTTTGGAAACTATTGTCTAATCCAAAGTCACAAAGTTTTTGTTGTTGTTGTTTTGTTTGTTTTTGAGACAGGGTCTCACTGCTGTTGCCCAGGCTGGAGTTCAGTGGCACAATCTCAGCTCATGGCAGCCTCAACTTTCCGAGCTTAGATGATCCTCCCGCCTCAGCCTCTGGAGTAGCTGGATACAGGTGCGTGCCACCACACTGGCTAATTTTTTGTATTTATAATAGAGACGAGGTTTTCCCATGTTCCCCAGGTTGGTCTCAAACACCTGAGCTCAAGTGATCTGCCTACATCAGCCTCCCAAAGTGCTAGGATCATAGGCATGAGCCACTACACCCAGGCATGAAGATTATACCTATTTTTTATTCTAAGACTCTTGCAATCTTAGCTCTTACATTTAGGTCTGTGATCCATTTTGAGTAAATTTTTATGTATGATATGAGGTAGGGGTCAAACTTTATTATTTTGCATGTGGACATCCAGTCACCCCAACACCATTTGTTGGAAGACTTCATGTCCCCATTGAGTTCTCTTAGCACCGTGGTGGCAGATCAATTGACCTTAGATCTGTGGGCCCATTGGGCACTTTCCATACTTGCCATACTTTCCATACTTGACCTCTCATCAGCATTTGACTCCGTTGATCACTCCCTTCTTTTAGTAGCTGGGATTACAGGTGTGTGCTACTACACCTGGCTAATTTTTATATTTTTGATAAAGATAGGGTTTTGCCATGTTGGCCAGGCTGGGACTGCCTCCTTTTTTTTTCTCTCTTTTTTTGAAACAGAGCCTTTCTCTGTCACCCAGGCTGGAGTGCAGTGGCACAATCTCGGCTCACTGCAAACTCTACCTCCAGGGTTTAAGCAATTCTCTGCCTCAGCCTCCCAAGTAGCTGGGATTACAGGCGGGTGCCAGCACACCCAGCTAATTTTTGTATTTTTAGTAGAGATGAGTTTCACTGTCTTGGCCAGGCTCGTCTTGAACTCCTGACCTTGGGATCCACCCGCCTCAGCCTCCCAAAGCGCTGGGATTACAGGTGTGAGCCACCGTGCCGGGCCTGGGACTCCCTCCTTTTAAAATACTCTTTTCTGTGACTCTGGTCAATTACCTGGCATCATAAGAATTATACCTGCTTTAGAGATCAGACAAAGCATACCATAAACAAATGGTTGTATCAGAATGCCTTAGTAGAATAAACACTGCCATAGGAATTATTATGAGGTGTTTTATGTCGTTTTCTATGAACAATTTGGTCATATGCTTTGTTGATCTTTTGTGGGGAAGGAGCTTGTAGATCTTTTTCAAATTATCTTTTGTAGGAACTCTTTAATATTAGAAAAATTAATTACTGATCTAGGCTATGAGTGAAACATGTTTTCTCCCCAGTTTGTTCTTTATTTTTAAACTTCCCACATGAAGGTTTTTGCCATGCAAATTTTTTTCTGGTTCATTTTTCAGTCTTTTATGACTCTTTGTCCTTGTATCATGTTTAGAAAGGGTTTCCACATTCAGACATACCAGAAAAAAAGTCCTTCCATGGTTTTGTCTAACACTTTCATGGTTTTGTTTTGCGTTTAAATCCTTGATCCATGTGGAATTTATCCTAAGGTAAGGTGTGAAATATGGATCTCACTTTTTCCCCCCGAAATGAATAATTTTTTCTTTTGCTTCACTTCAATTAATTGACTAATCCTCCCTCATCTAAACACTTTTATCATATTCCAAATTGTCTTGTTTTAATATGTATTTCTCTACTAACTATTCAATATAATTAATCTACTTGTAACCGATTACCACACTGTGAAATTGTTATTACTTTATAACATATCTTAGTATCTTCTTTTTTTCAGAATTAGCTTATATGATAGATTTTAAATTATCCCTTTTAAGGAAT
This sequence comes from Plecturocebus donacophilus, assembly GCA_004027715.1. NCBI lineage: Eukaryota > Metazoa > Chordata > Mammalia > Primates > Pitheciidae > Plecturocebus > Plecturocebus donacophilus. The sequence continues at coordinate 1,039 of PVKP010020049.1, read as the reverse complement.
AAATTTTGATCCAGGCATGGTGGTTCACACCTGTAATCTCAGTGCCTAAGGAGGCCAAGACAGGAAGATTCCTTGAGCCAACGAGTTTGAAGTTACAGTGAGCTATGACTGTACCACTGCATCCTAGCCATGGTGACAGTAAGACCCGGACTTAATTTTTTGTTTTTTGGTTTTTTTTTAAAAGGAGTAACATTGGAAGCACATTGATTTTTAAAAAGAAAAAAAAGGAGGAGTATATTTTGTCTTGTTTATTTCAACTTGTGAAAATATTTTTGAATCTTAATTCTAAACTAAAACTGCCATCTCTTTTTGCATAATCATATTTAATAACCATACCTGTAGATTTTTTTTAGCTATGATCTTAATCTAATCTAAGATTCTGAACGAAAAAGGGCCAGAAAGGGAGTCTTGCAGCATCTCCTAGACCCTTATTACTCTAGATGTGGTCTGTGGTCCAGCCTCCCAGTATTTCTTGGTTATTATAAATCCTAAATCTCAGGCCTGAGATTAGTAACTCAAGCTTGTTAATTTAAAACCTGCATTTTAACAAGACTTCCAAAGCAATTTGTATGCACATCAAAATTTGAAAGCAGTGTAGTATAGACTTCCCCCTAGGATAATAATCCATAACCTTTGCTTACATTAAATTCACCTGGGTGAGTTTTTAAAAAATACTGAGGACTGAGTTGCAACCTCAGAGATTGATTTAATTGGTCTGGGGTTGAAATCCTTGGCATTGGTATTTTTACAAACTCCTAATTGCAGCCATGGTTGAGAAGCAGTGCTCTAGGATTACAGCTTGCCATTGTCAGGGTCCTAGTTACTTTAAAACCAGAAAGACCCTTTTGGCTCTCCGAGTGGCACCATGGCGGTTGGCAAGAACAAGCGCCTTACGAAAGGCGGCAAAAAGGGAGCCAAGAAGAAAGTGGTTGATCCATTTTCTAAGAAAGATTGGTATGATGTGAAAGCACCCGCCATGTTCAATATAAGAAATATTGGAAAGACGCTAGTCACCAGGACCCAAGGAACCAAAATTGCA